>JAJAGP010001088.1:0-237735 GCA_025084515.1 Ancistrus triradiatus | reverse complement strand
TATATATGTGTGTGTGTGTGTGTGTGTGTGTGTGTATGTATGTATGTATGTATGTATGTATGTATGTATGTATGTATGTATGTATGTATGTATATATATATATATATATATACACACACAAATGTGTGTGTGTGTGTGTGTGTGTGTGTGTGAGAGTGTATATGTGTGTGTATATGTGTATATATATATATATGTGTGTGTGTGTGTGTGTGAGAGAGTGTATATGTGTGTGTATATATATATAGTTTAATTTACTGGCTTTGAAAATGTTACTTTGGACTTAAATGTGCTAGAAGAAGCTCTTAATGAGAATTTCTTTCTTTCTCAGTGTTCTTTCTCTCTTTCTTTCTTTCTTTTTGTTTTTCTTTCTTTTTCAGTATTCTCTTCAGGCTTTCTTTCTATCATTATTTTTTGTTTCTTTGCTTTGGGTTGTTTGTTTTTTGCTTTCTAAGTATATTCTTTAGCTGGTCTTTCTATCATTTTTTTCTGATTCTTTTTTTCATTTTTCTTTCTTTCTTTCTCAGTATTCTCTTTAGCCTTTCGTTCTTTCATTTTCTTTCTTTTTTTCTCTTTAGTCTTTCTTTCTTTCTTTCTTTCTTTCTTTGTAAGTATTCTCTTTAGCCTTGTTCTTTCTATCGTTCTTTTTGTTTCTTTCTTTGTTTTTCTTTCTTTCTTTTTTCTTAGTATCCAATTTAGCCCTTTTGTCTTTCTTTCTTTCTTTAGTTTTTCTTTCTTTCTTTCTTTCTTTCTTTCTTTCTAAAGATACTAAAGTATTCACGTTAGTCCTTTTAGTTAGTCTAACTAATTTAGAGTCACTAATCGAGGAACGGAAATTATAATGAGATCCTAGACCTTAGTTAAAACACCGAATTGACTGAATTTAAAACTTTCTTTAGTAATAACTTAAAGATGATCAATCGATATATTTGTGTTTATATTCTGTATAATAAACAGTTATTGTGAAATTCTGTTCCTGTTGATTAACAAATTTCTTTCCTTTTTATCTTAAAATGTAACAATAAATGGTGATAACAGAACTGTGGAATCACAACAATATACTCCAGGTTCAGCTGTAGCATGAGATATTGGCACTGGTGTAATGATCTATGGCACTCACCCAGATATCTCAGGAACCTTGAGGGTATTATTGCTTAAGTCTTTTTTTTTTTTTTTTTTACTAATTCTCAGTTATTCTTACTTTAATTTTGGTATTTATTCTTGCTGATTAAATCTAAGCTGTTTATTAACACCTGCGCTCTCTCTCTCTCTTTTCTTTTTCTTTCTTTTGCTGAATTGCTCTATCTCAGGGGGACAGTAGTGTTGGTGCTGCTGGTTTTCTGCATCTGTTTCCTTGTAGCTTGTATCATGTATCTTCATGTCACTAGAGTGCAGGTAAAACATTTCTACTGCTATGAGAACACCGAAACAGCACTGCTCTTTTTCTTAGAATGCATCATAACAAACAAAACCAATATTAAGAATCAATCGGTGGGATGATCAATCAGGTGGAGTGGAGGTCCTGCTCTGTTTAAAGATATTATAATCTACAAAAGTGACTATGAATAATTAATACTTTGTATTTTTAATAGAATAAAATTAAGGAGAATCTGGAGAAACAGTATCCACATGAACACTAGGATAATAATAATAATAATAATAATAATAATAATAATAATAATAATAATAATAACACCAAGAGATTCACTCATATTCTCTATTCTATTATTTTTATTCTATTATTTATTATATACACTTTTGTCTTATGTTCTATAGTTTTATATTCTCCATTTTATTATACTCTTTGTAACACAGTATTCTCTTTAATTTATTATAGCCTATAAATTAAAGAGATTTTAAATCAATTTTTATCTACATACATTTGTATATATATCTAAACTATTACCATAAACAAATTAAAAAACTTTAATTCTTACTCAATGTCAGATTTATTTCTCACTGAAAAAGTAACCTGACCTGCTTAGTAATTTAAATAAACAGAAACTAAAAGTTACAAATGTCATAATTAATAATAACAATAGTGACTCATTCATATTCTTTATTTTATTATATTTATATATTTTTTTAAATTATTTATATATAAATACACAGACTATTGTCTTATATTCGATATTTTTTTATTCTCGATATTTATTAAAAGTCTTCATAGTACAGTATTCTCTTTAATTTATTATAGCCTTTATTTTGTTTGATTTGATCTATTTAAATGTTTAAATTTATTAAACTATGACTATAAACTTATTAATTGTAACTTAGTTGAGTTCTTACAGGTTGGTAATAAAAATATTAATAATAAATGCCAAGGGACTGAAAGTCAATTATAGTTTATCTTAGGGCAACAGTGGCAAGGAAAATCCATAAACGTTATCAGGAAGAAGCCTTGGGAGGACCAAGACTCAAAATGGACCCGACCTGCTTAGTAATAGTTTAAACAAAGCAGAATATAAATAAATATAAACAGAGAGAACCGAGTTAAAAATATAATTACTAATAACAATAGTGAAAATATATATTGAATAGAATAACGTTACTCATTCTCTGTATATGCTTTTGTCTTATATCCTATAGGTTTATATTCTCGATTTTTATTATACTCTTCCTAATACAGTATTCTCTTTAACTTATTATAGCCTATATATTGTTCAATTTGATCTATTTTATCTATTTACATGCTTATATTTATTAAACTATGACTATAAACGTATTAATTAGGTTTAATTCTTACAGGCTAGTTCCCTTTTGAGTCTTGGTCCTAACAAGGTTTCTTCTTTATGACGTTTAGGGATTTCCTTGCCGCTGTCGCCCTGGGTTTGCACAATTTGGGCTGTAGATCTAGATATTTATAAAGCTGCTTTTTTCTTTATGAAAATAGCTCTGTAGAAATAAACTCTTTGTTGTAATCAATGTTTAACCAAATGTAGAGTGAAACGCCAATGCTGACACACTGTAAAAGTTAATATGTCGTGTTTTAACAAAAACTTTAAATTCCGTAATCTATTCCTCTTTTGTGTTGAGGAGAGTCTTTATCGGGCCGGCTGCTTAATATTTGATGTCTCCGTAAGTGGATTTACTAATTTGAATTCCCGCTGTTAATCTCTTTTTCTCTCGTAGTGCTTTCCTGGGTGCCTCACCATACAGATCCGAACGGTCCTGTGTGTGCTCATAGTGCTCTTAATCTATGCCGTGGCACAAGCCTATGTGGTAAGCCTTTGGTTGTTAAGGCATGGTCCCCAACACTGCATGTGCAAACAAAGATAAAAAAAACTCTCTAGTTGCTGTTTGAAAATGTGGTATTTAATGGAAATGCGTCATTAGTGCCACAACAGGCTTGTACCATGAGGCGGATGGGCTACAATGTTTAGATCTCAGACATTAGAATGTGACACCCAATTAACTCTCGCTCCTCTTCAGGTGGGCTGCATGCCGTGGCTGTGGACCCCCAACTCCAACGTCTCTACAGCCATCCCAGACATGGCAAGCGGTGCCAACCGCACCGTACAGGAGACGCCCTGTGACGGGGTGCAGTACGCCTTCCTAGCGTGCGTGGTCACCACCGTGACCATGGCACTCTTCTTGCGGGTGTCCTGGCTGCCCAAAATGCTTCTGCTGCTCATGCTGGCCATCAGCTACATCACCGTGCTGGAGCTGAGCGGCTACCGTCGAGCCGTAGCAAGGTAACAGTTTATAATCAGTAACCTTACACTGTTTTTGTAATGTGGGGGCACCCCTGGTCTGGTCACGTGCCAAGAACAAACTGGAGACTCTGTAAGGCAGGCCTGGCATGAATTGGGAGCCTGGAACCAATGTGAAGTTCAGCAACCTGGACTTGGACGCTGTTCGGGAACCAACTATCAGGACCTACAGTGCCAAGGGAACACTCTTGATGGGCATCATAATGCAAGTTTGCCCCTCAAGTCTCAGCATGCCAGAGACAGGGACTGAACCAGGCATCTTCATTTCGGCGGAACGTTGGCATTGGTTTTGGGTTTGTTTCCGAGTCTCCGGTCCTCCTCAGAGTGGGACCTGCATCTGAGGGTTGTAATGTGTGTCCCAGGCCAGGGGTGCCCCCACAGTAATTATAATCACACTTGTGTTATATCAGATTTTTATTCTTTATTCTTATTTAACCGGTCTTTGCTAGATCGACTCGTGTTTTTAGGGACGTTCTCTCGCTGCATGATCCATGATCCCTTGAGATTCAGTTGATTTTCCATTAGAATTCTATAATGACGAGTCGTCCTGTCCCAGATGCAGCAAAACAGGCCCGAACAATGATACTACCGCCACCATGTTTCACAGATAGTTTAAAGTTCTTATGCTGGAATGGAGGGTTTTCCTTTCTCCAAACATTTAAATCTTAAAAGTTCATTAAAGTTCTGTCCATATAATGATGTAGGATAACGCAAGAGGGACCTATAGTTGGTTAGAAGTTACCCTTTTTTTCTTTCTGACCTTGTTTAATATTACACATTTTGGTCTTGGAGTGATCTTTGTTGATCAGCCAATGCATTTGTACACATTTGTGCCCAATCTGTCTGACTGCATATTGGTGGAGTCCAGACTCTTTAAAGATGGTTTTGTAACCTGTTCCCACCAAGAACTCTTCTGAGTTCTGCAGACGTCTCTGTTCATTTATACCATAATGCTCTTCCACAAACATGGTGCCTTTCAGAGCGTCTATTTTAATGATGACCTACAACCATTTTTCTTTTTAGCCTAAATATAAGGATCAGTGTTCCCCTGAAGTCTCAGCTCCAGACCTCTTTCTGTTCCCCTACAGCTGTTTTGAAAATAGGACATTAATCAGTTTAACCGAGATTTCCATAATAACCATTTCCGCTAATGAACCTCGTACTCTGTGTCCTTCCCTTATTATTCAGCCGAAGCTGGGTTTTACCGTAAAACCGTTTCTCTCGTGAGTAATGGACCGCAGTGGTACTGCGTTGCGTGGGCGCTCCTGGTGGGTACGGCAGGTTTGCTGTAGGGCTCGAGATTCTGCTAATGAGCTGAACTGGAGCGGGGAAACCACTTGTCACCGTGCGCTAAAAATATCCGACTCAAAGAAATAGCCTCCACCTGACAGCTGTGCTCCAGCGTGTTTTCCCTTTCCCTCCTCACCTGATTCAGCTCATTAACATGCCCCTGAGTCGAGTGGAATCATGAGAGCTGGAGCAGCCGAAGCTGTTAATCCCACAGAGACGTTTAGCTTTGTTTACTGGCGTCTTACTCACGTGTTACACCAGTGCAGAATCATTTCAGACCTGCAGGTCTCTATAACATCTTAGTGTGAAGACTAGAACTGGTACTGAAACACCTTAGTGTGAGTACTAGAACTGGTACCAGAACATCTTAGTATGAGGACTGGAACTGGTACTGGAACATCTTAGTGTGAGGACTGGAAGTTTTACTGGAACATCTTAGTGTGAGGACTGGAACTAGTACGGGAACATCTTAGTGTGAGTACTGGAACTGGAAGAACATTTAGTGTGAGAACTGGAAAAGGATGGACATTTAGTGATAGGACTAGAACCGGTACCAGAACATCTTAGTGTGAGGACTGGAAAAGGAAGGACATTTAGTGAGAGGACTTGAACTGGGACCAGAACATCTTAGTGTGAGGACTGGAACTGGAAGAACATTTAGTGTGAGAACTGGAAAAGTATGGACATTTAGTGATAGGACTGGAACCGGTACCAGAACATCTTAGTGAGAGGACTGGAAAAGGAAGGACATTTAGTGAGAGGACTTGAACTGGGACCAGAATATCTTAGTGTAAGGACTGGAACATCTTACTGTGAGGACTGGAACTGGACAAACATTTAGTGTGAGGACTGGAACTGGTAGCAGAACATCTTATTGTGGGGACAGGAACTGGTACAGGAAAATTTTAGTATGAGGAATGGAACTGGTACTCAGAACATCTTAGTGTGAGGACTAGTACTGGATCCAGAGCAGATTAGTGTGAGGACTGGAACTTGAAGAACAATTAGTGTGAGGACTGGAACTAGTAGCAGAACATCTTAGTGTGGGGACAGGCACTGGTTACGGAACATGTTAGTGTGAGGACTGGAACTGGTACCGGAATGACTTAGTATGAGGACTGGAACTGGTACCAGAAAATCTTAGCATGAGGACTGGAACTGGTACCGGTACATCTTAGTGTGAGGAGTGGAACTTGTACTGGAACATCTTAGTATGAGACTGGAACTGGTACAGGAACATCTTAGTTTAAATACTGGAAAAGGAAGAACATTTAGTGTGAGGACTGGAACTGGTACCGGAACATCTTACTGTGAGGACTGGAACTGGTAGCAGAACATTTTATTGTGGGGACAGGAACTGGTACCAGAACATTTTAGTATGAGGATTGGAACTGGTACCAGAACTTCTTAGTGTGAGGACTAGAACTGGTACAGGAAGATCTTAGTGTGAGGACTAGTACTGGAACCAGCACATCCTAGTGTGAGGATTGGAACTGGATGAACAGTTACTGGGAGGACTGGAACTGGTAGCAGAACATCTTAGTGTGAGGGCTGGAACTGATTTTGGAACATCTTACTGTGAGGACTGGAACTGGAACATCTTAGTGTAAGGACTGGAACTGGTAATGGAACGTCTTAGTGTGAAGAATGGAACTGATACCAGAACATCTTAGTGTGAGGACTGGAACTGGAAGAACATTTAGTGTGAGGACTGGAACTGATAGCAGAAGATCTTAGTGTGGGGACAGGAACTGGTACCAGAACATGTTAGTATGAGGACTGAAACTGGTACCAGAGCATCTTGGTGTGAGGTCTGGAACTGGTACCAGAACATCTTAGTATGAGGACTGGAACTTGTACTGGAACATCTCACTGTGAGGGCTGGAACTGGTACCAGAACATCTTAGTGTGAGGACTGGAACTGGTACTGGTACATCTTAGTATGAGGACTGGAACTGGTACCAGAACATCTTAGTGTGAGAACTGGAACTTGTACTGGTGCTTGGTCTTGGTGCAAGTTACTACATGACACTTTCAGAGGTCTTGTGGAGTCCTTGCCTGGACCAGTCAAAAACTTTTAGTGATTTGGCTGATTGGTTTGTGTATTGATGTATTATCTGCCTTCTTTTTCTCTACAGGGGAAGTGTAGGTTCACTGAATGTACGGTCCTACGAGCCTATCCTCTCCTTGCTGCTGTTCTCCAGTGCCCTGGCTCTGCACTCTCGCCAGCTTGAGCTCAAACTGCGCCTTGACTTCCTCTGGGCGACACAGGTCAGATACAAACTAAAATTGTTTTTGATGACGGGGGTTCTGGGGTTGTAAGATAAAGTTGCGAAATGTTGTTGCCCCATCCAGGTTACTAACTTTCTGGGCTGAATTTGTTTCAGATGTTTTCAAATGTGGAGGTAAGGTGGTGCAACATCACCATCCGGTTGTGCGGATACTTTACCCTGCAGTGGACTGCTGTTCCATACAGGGGGCAGTTTGGCATTTTTCATATTGCTCCAGATAAACTAAACTTTTTTTCAGATGATCCTCACTTATAAGTGGTTTTCTTACGGCCACCCAGCTGTTTAGTTCCAATCCTGTGAGCTCTTGTGGCACTGTGCGTTGCACTGTGCCCGTCTGAAACACAGTACCACCTTTCCCACATCTTGACATGATTGTTTAAGGAATTAGAAGCTACTAAAGACGTTGCTCCTGCTACGTCTAAACGCATTAACCAGTTGAAAATTTAATCGTTGTAGTAATTACGCACAACAAAGCCTCTTAAGAACTGCACCATATTTTGAATTTGCAATAAGGACTTTGGTGGCCTAGAGGTTAAAGGTACTGTACTATGGAACCAAAACCCACCACTGCCAGGCTTCCACTGTTGAGTCCTTGAGCAAGGCCCTTAACCCATGATTGTAAGATTGTATCAGTTGTAAATGTAAATGCATTATACGTTTTAGGGCCGATCAAGGGGGACAGTGACGGACACAATCGGCTGAAAACACTTCAGCAAATTTGGGACTTCCCAGTGGAACCAAAAACCATTTTTAGGACCAGTTCACATGTCCGAACAAGTCCTAACCAATAACGGATATTTATGGATGTTCCCGGTCAGTCAGAGTGCTTGTATCCACACTGCGTTTCCATTTATGGCATCCTAGTTATCACCACATCGCCTCACCTCACTTAGATTATTATTTTCCATGCTCTGCTTTCCTTTTTTGGCTCTGCTACTTGCCGTACCTGTTTTTGTCAAATGGCTCAGGGTAACTGAGGTCATCGCTTCGAGGCACCAGCCCTGACCGGCTTGTGTTTGCTGCCAGTTCCCTCATCGCTGCGTGTTAGTACTGGCACTTGGCCAAGGGTTGAATGCTGTGTGTGTGTGTATGTGTGTATGTGTGTATGTGTGTGCGTATGTGTGCGTATGTGTATGTGTGTGTATGTGTGTGTGTGTGTGTGTGTGTGTGTGTGTGTGTGTGTGCGCACAACAAGCACATTTACAAAACATGATTTAGTGACCCACATTCAACCTGGTCAGTAGAACCCAAGGTCGGGTAGATTAGGACCAGATTTTATTTCTTTAACTGTACCAAATGATATTTGGAGTAAAAATGTGTTAATCTTGCAACTGAACACCTGATATGTTCTGTCAGGTGACAAATGGTGAGAAGCATAATAAGTCAGAGCGATAGTGAAAGAAACACACAGCGTCCCTATAGCACACAGACCCGTCCTTTTAGGTCATAATAAAGGAATAGAAAAGTGGAGCGTAGTTTTTGGGGTACCTCTCTACTCTCTACTCTGTTATATTATTTGTTTGTTATTTCTGGAGCGTACCTCAAGAAAACACAGGGCACAGGTGTAAGCGTGTCATGAATGGGACGCTGGTCCATATATACACTATAAGGACAAAAGTATTTGGACACATCTCTTCAATGTTGAATTCAAGTGTTTCATTCAGTCCCATGGCCAGACAGCTGCATGCAAGCCTTACATCACCAAGCACAATGTCAGCTGGAGTGGTATAAAGCATGCTGCCACTGAACTCAGTTCAGACGTGAAACCAGTTCAGACGTGTTTTGAGTCTGATCTATCAGTCTGGTGGACGAGTCAGGGTTTGGTGAATGCCAGGAGAATGTTACCTGCCTGACTGTAAAGTTTGGTGGAGAAGGGATAATGCTATGGGTTTGTTTTTTAGGTCTTGGTCCCTCTTAGTTCCAGTGAAGGGAAATCTTAATGCTTCAGCTTAGCCAAGACATTTTGGAACAATTGTACGCTTCCAAATTTGTGGTCCAACCAAATGACCAAAATGTAACTATACAATGGGCATTCAAGTGTCAGAGGATTCATGAATTCCACTGGATGATTGGGTATGTGAGCACCATTCTCTCACCATCCTATGGGTCATGATCTGCTGGGAAACCACGGGTCCGGGAATTTACTTGTATGTACAGACCAGATAGTCTTAACACAATAGCTGATCGGTGTATTTGTTAAGCCTGGGGAAACAAAAGTTTGGGGAAGGCTCTTTTCTGTTCCACTTCACAAAGCAAGGTCCATAAATGCAGTTTGGTGTGGAAGGACTTGAATGGGATGCACAGAGCCAAGACCTAGACTAGAGCAGAGATTGTGAGCCAGACCCTCTCATCCCAACATCCGACATCAGCTCTTCTGGATGAATCCCCACAGACAATCCAAAATCTTGTAGAAAGCCGTCAAAGGCGGACCGACTCCATATTAATGACTATGGATTTATAATGGGACACCATAAGAGCTCCTGTCCCAATACTATTGTTTATGTAGTGTGTGTATACAGTATTTGCACTCCAGTGAGGGTCCTGACCATTAGCAAACAGGGCAAAAGGGGGCTAAGTAAGGAGGCACAGAGCAACAGATGAACTACAGACTGTAATTGTAGAACTACGAAGTGAAGCAGTATGGGAATTTTATGACTGGATTTGATTATTTAATACAGCAACACTGAGCTAAAGACAGCTGGTAATATGCTGACTCAGGGATGATTCAGTCTCTTACTCAATGGTCAATATGGGCTGTTGGGTATACCTGCACCGAAGGTCATGTCAAATATCTAATGTCCAGCTGATTAAGGCAGTTATGTCGTGATCAAAGTCCTCGAGCTGTATTTTTAGCTCGAATAAACAGGAGCACGGCCGTAGAGACAGCATCTGCATCAGTTTATTGGTCCACATCTGCAGACGATTGCCAGTGATGTCACGGTGTGATCATTAACCAGTACCGGTAAACTCTGGAGAGTGTTTGCTTTTCTGGGACAGATACACACTCCTCTCAGCCATCTGAGCTTTGCTTGCAGCGTGGGCCTGTTTTGCTGATCCTGATGCTCGATAGTGCTGTGTAGGACGTAATAGGATAAATTAGAGGCTAAAACCCAGAGGGCTTCTTCGAAAGAGAAATGCTAAGGCCAGAAATGACCTCAATAAACTTTGTCCTCATTTGCCTCATGAAACGAATCGTTATCGTGCAAACTGTGGCTTTGTGCTGACCTCTAGTGGTCGTACAACGCAAAGCCATCCAGGTTTGCTGCTATCGAAAAAGTCTGTCTTGTTCTCCTCTTTTTTAAAAGGTGCAAAATGACTTGTGTCCCATGGTGACAAAGTGTTGGTTGGTTTCTTTAAAGGTGACATATCACACCCCACACGTTAACACAGCTCCCTGGTGAGCAACAGTGATTCATGGCGATTCTGAAATCATTCCCTTAATCGTTAAATGATATCATGAGATTACTTAGTTTGGTTTACTAAGGTCATTTAAGCAGTCACATTAAATAACTGGCAGTTTCTAAAGCTAACGCTAACTTGACTTCACCGTATGCCCTAAATGAGAGGCGATTCAGTTTCTGTATGAGGAATCGACTCTGTATTTCAAGGTCCGCTCCTAGTTCTTAGGGAATTGAATTACGGAATTGAGTCTACTCTCTACAGAACCATATGCATTCGATTCTATAATACTCTGATGAAAATAGAAATAAAAATTGACGATAAAAATAAAGGATGTAACATTTACAATGCTAATTAATGACTTAAACTGCAAGCCATTTGACTTAAGAAGTAAGTTATGGTAGCTCAGACTGTGTTACCCAAATGTTCAGGTTTTTCCTGAATGGAAAATCAAAATAAACTTTATCCCGCGAGTTATTGTGGCATTGTTCCCTTCTGAAACTTATTAACGTGTTTTCCACAACCACTGATACGTATTATGACAACTCTATGTCCTGAATGTGCGCGAGGCAAACTGAGCCCTTGTTTTCAGACCCAGACCGCCCACAGTGAAACAACTAGGTGGTCTAATTTCAGTTTGTGGGTTGGTAGGTTCTCCAGATACCAAGTTTTAGAAGTTCTTTGATAGTAGAAACGTTTTTATTCCTCATGTACATCCAGGCAGAGGAGGAGAGAGATGGCATGGAGAAAGTCAAACTGGACAACAGGAGGATTCTCTTCAATCTGTTGCCAGTACACGTGGCCCAACACTTCTTAATGTCCAACCCCAGGAACATGGTGAGGGAACAGCACGATGTCATGACATAATAACTATTAAGTCAGTAATTTATATAACCATTGGGGCACTTGGGTGGTACAGTGGTCTAAGACTCCCGCTGGTGACTTTGATAGCGATGGGCATCGCAGGCACAACTGGCTGTACAAAAGGCTGTGTCTATTGGATGGAAGGCTGCACGGGGGAAACATGATACATAAATACATAACTTTATTCATAGGATCTGTACTACCAGTCCTATGCCCAGGTCGGAGTTCTCTTCGCCTCCATTCCCAACTTCAACGACTTCTACATCGAGCTGGATGGCAATAACATGGGTGTGGAGTGTCTGCGTCTCCTCAACGAGATCATCGCTGATTTTGACGAGGTCAGCCTGCTTCCCTATCATCAGCCAATCTCAGAACTTCAGATTGTCCGTTTTCACCATCTCTTGTCTTGTTTTTTAATTTCCCAGTTGATGGATAAGGAATGCTACAAAGACATTGAGAAGATCAAGACCATCGGCAGCACGTACATGGCAGCTGTGGGTTTGGTGCCCACCACAGGCAGTAAGGTGAGTGTGCTTCCATTGTAGAGCTGACAGTTTGCTCCTAATTTATTAGCAAACTTGTCAAAGTGAGGTAGAATCCAATTCCATATCTGGGATGGTAAGTGAACAGTGTTCTCATAGTGGATGTGGGCTAGGGATTATTACATTGATAAGTTCTTGGCCCCTCCTGTTCTCCTAAAACCATTTGGCTCAACTTTGCTTCATTCCCTCCATCCACCTTCCAAATTTATGACTGGCATCTGATTGTCTTTCTGGATGGTAAACCACCAGCTGCAGCTCAATCTGGACAAGACTAAACTGATCTACCTCCTGACAAAGACACTAGATCTCTCAATCCACATAAACTGCCCCACAAGATTTTGAATATCGGTGTGATTTTAGACAACAACCTCAACTTTTCCAACCACATCACACACAAGATCTTCACCAGAACATCAGCAGAAATACGTCCATTTCTGACCAGAGAAGCTGCTCAGATCTTCTTTCAGGTTTGAGTTACTTTGGGCTTATATACATTCCTGACCTAGGGCAAGGAACACTGCAGGTTCAGAACCCAACAAAGCTTTCTCCTCTCATTCCTTCACTGAAGCTCCACATGCTTCCTGTTGTAGCCAGGATCAAATGTAAACTCTTGTTCTGAGTTTCCCATCATCGAAAGTTTCAGTTTCATGTAGTTCAGAATTACACAACTGCATGCCAACTCAGGCCTTCAACTTGAGGGTGTCTGGAACATCCTTCTCTGAGATCAAGCCATGCCCGCATGCCCTGGCTCTTTATTGGTGGAATGAGATTCCAACAGCAGCCAGAATGACCCTGGAGACTCACATATTCAAACAAGAGCCTGGAAAATGTATCTTTTATCTTCTGCACTTTGGTTGTATCTGCTTTTTGTATGTACTTCTGTCAACTTTATTGTCAAGCTTAGTATTTGCTTTTATATGAACTGACAACTTTCATCAAGGCTCCATCAACTGGATGTATGGATGTTTTTTAAGTTGCTCTTGATAAAAGAATCCAACGAATGTCCAAATGTAAACAAAAAATGGGCACCCGAGTGTCAGAACTGGATTCAGTGTAAGAATTTCTTTGGACGGTCGGGTATGTGGGCACCGTTTACCTGGGGAAGTGATGGTACCAGGATGCACTGTGGGAAGATGAACTGGTGGAAGGACTGTGTTGCTCTGGGACATGATCTGTTGGGTAACCCCAGGTTTACTGTTATAGCTGATCTGTGTATTTGTTAAGCCTGGGTCATTAGAGAGGCATTAAGCTACACTGGAATTGCTGGCACTGTTACTCGTGCAGTGCTGTGCAGTAAGTCCCCTAGATAGCAACCAGTTCCGTCCAAGAGTGGGTTCGCATGTCCAAAAGTTTGGACGTCCAACATACTTAGCCTAAGCTACTAGATAATGAGCCTCCAACACCCGATGTTGGCTGAGATCGAGTAAAAAACATTTGGCTTTCTTACGCTAAGCACCAGAAATGCGAACTACCCTACTGCACCACAATTATTAACTTTCCACTTTTTAAAATAATTTTTTATTTACTACACATGCACTTTTGCAGTTTTGAATGTTCCTTAATTGAAGGTTTGCATCGAAGGGACTTGCAGTATGTACAAACTTCAAACTCTGAACTTAAATGCCTCAAAACTAGAACCAGCATTTTCTGAACTAATAAGCGTCTCTTCTCTTTGTAATACACTTACCTGCTTTTTATACTTATGTTCCAGGTCAAAAAGTCAGCGGTTACCCATCTGAGCACAATAGCCGACTTTGCCATTGAAATGTTCGATGTCCTTGATGAAATTAACTACCAGTCTTACAACGATTTCATCTTGAGAGTGGGTAAGTTGTGCTTACTTATTGCACTGGTATGAGTGGCTCAGATGCAGCAGTGCTACTGGAGTTCTTAAACACCTCAGTATCACTATTTAACTGAGAAACGTTAACCACCCAAAAATTCCCGCCAAATGGGTCCTGTGGGCAGTACAGGATTATTAACACAAACTGTGCAACAACAGATGAGCTCTAAGATGGACCAGCAAGGTTGATGTATCTAACTGAGTGGCAGTGAGTGGGCACAGGGTTCATAAACTCCAGCAGCACTGCTGTGTCTGACCCACGCATACCAGAGCAATAAAACATTACATAAAACCCCATTACAGCATTACTTCTGTCACTGTCTGTTATAACTCTGAAGTTTCTGGCTCTAGGTATTAATGTGGGTCCCGTGGTAGCCGGGGTTATTGGAGCTCGGAGGCCTCAGTACGACATCTGGGGCAACACTGTGAATGTGGCCAGCCGCATGGACAGCACCGGAGTACCGGGCAAGATCCAGGTTACGTATGCCCATCTATATTCATGTCATTCCATTTCAATAAACATCCATTCTTGCATTTCAGGCCTGCAACACATGCCAAAAAAGTTGGGACAGTAAAGCATTCACCACGTTGTAATGTTGCCAGTCCTTCTCACAACACTTTGAATGGTTTTTAAAAGGTTTTGGCACCGTCTGGCACAGGTTTTGCATTGTCTTGTTGAAAAATGCATGGACGTCCCTGGAAAAGATCGTCCTGAAGGCAGTTGAATTTGCGCTGAAATCTCAGTGTACTTTTCCGCAGAAGTATAAATGACCTTAAATGACGACAGCCTTGCTTTTGGACTTGTTACTCATAACAGTCTAGATGGTCCTTTTCGTCTTTGGTCCAAAAAAGATCTGTTATACTGATTGGTCTGAGCACAATCCCCGTTTCCACTGTGTGATGGTCCATCCCAGATTCCTCCAACACCAGAGAAGTCGACGCCGCTTCTGGACATTTTTATAACATAAGGCTTCTTTTTAGTAGAGTAATTTTTAAGCATCATTTGTCAGTGTAACTCTGTGTTGTAGTGCTCTTCAGTTTGGGTTTTTTAGGAAATTCTTCCAGATTCCTTAAACAATGTAATGATATTATGCACTGTAGAGGGAGAAGTATATGAATCCCTTCCAATCTTTCTATGAGTATGTTTTACCTCATTACTAGCCCCAAATTCTCCCTGTCCAAACTTTTTTTGGAATGTGTTGCAGGCCTGAAATGCATTAATGGATGTTTATTAACAAATGAAACCTCTGTACAGGTAACAGAGGATGTGTACCGGCTGCTCCAGAATGACTATGACTTGGTGTGTCGCGGCAATATCAGCGTAAAGGGTAAAGGCCAAATGCTGACCTATTTCCTGGAGGGCAGATCCCAGGGCGCAGGCCAGAGGGCTCCTGAGCGCCGACGGAGCTCATACGCCATGGGTCGCGCCGCCAGGGTCGGGGTAGGCTCGGCTCATGTATCTGCTCAGGGCCGCCCCGCCTCCTACATGGTGGCGGAGGAGGAAGTTGAAGAGGACACTGAGGAGGATGAAGGAGAGGTCTAAGAAGCATAAAGCGATTCGTCAAAGGAATAAAATGGGCAAACAGTACAGGGCATCTATGGGCCAAAATAACCGCCGTCATTGGTTTTCTGCTGGAAATGAGCACAAGGCATCTGACACTTGTTTAAGAAATGATCAGGACGTTTGTGTAGTGATGAGCAATACAGAAGGAAGGAATGAAGGAAGGATGGGAAAAGAGACTGAATATCGTCTTCCCATTCCAGTTTGAACGAGCGGTTATTGCTTTTCTCTTAAATTTAACTCTGCACACGTCTTTCCAATAAGAAGCACGGCTGGGTATTAAAGACGTCCTCTCTCGAGGACATTTGTGCACATGCAAAAGGAACTTGCAAAGATCAAATCAATAATTCAGGACTGATTTTTTTAATGTATCATATGCCAAGTCAATGTAAATATTTCGATGTTTAATATGGGATTTGTGGACTTTTCTATACTGTTCAGTCATTTTGAGTGAAGGTGAGTTTATATGCATGTAAACGAAAATGGCACAAAGGACTTTATCCCGCACCCACCAAACCGAATGCAGTTCTTTAATCAGACAAAGCAATTTACAAAGCTTTCTGTCTGTTCAGTATTTTCTCAACTTTGTGTAGCTTCTATATAAGATGCTGAAGATTCCCTTTTATTGATCAGGGTTTTGAATTACTACGTTCTTTTTTTCACTTTTCAGGTTGAACTCTGTGACTGCTGCACTGACGATTTTTCCAACGTAATATAATGCCGGGACTTTCCTTACTATCGGAGCAATTACTTAATTAGCTTTACGGTTAGATCTTAGACATTGTAAATAGGAGTTATTATAAAAGATGCGTTTATTTGTTTATTTACAGCGGTGCTTGGAAGTTTGTGAGCCCTTTAGAATTTATAGGAGATAAAAAAAACATCATCAGATTTTCACACAAGTCCAAAAACGTTGATAATGAGATCCCAGTTAAACAAATGAGATAAAAATATTATAGGTGGCCACTTATTTATTTAGACATTATTTAATCAGGTGTTGATGCTCATGAGGCTGGAAAAGGTTACAAAACCTTCTCTAAAGAGTTTGGACTCCACCAATCCACAGAATCCACAGAGCCCAGGAGTGGATGACCACCAAAGATCACTCCAAGAAAGAGGTATAATAGTCTAAGAGGTCACAAAGGAACCCAGGACAACTTCTAAGCAAGTAAGGGCCTCTCTCATGTTGGGTTAATATTAATGTTCATGAGTCCACCATCAGGAGAAAGCCACTGCTCTCCGGAAAAAACACTGCTGCACCGCTACAGTTTTTTTGAAGATCGCACGGAGAGCCACAAGGTTACTGGAAAAAATGTTTTGTGGACGATGATGAGATGAGACCAAAATATTACTTTTTGGTTTAAATGAAAAGCTTTATGTCTGCATTCCAGCATAAGAACCCATTCATATAATGGTTTGGGCCTGTTTTGCTGCATCTGGATCACTGATGGAACGATGAATTCTGAATTACAACAGCAAATTCTAAAGGAAAACATCTCGACATCTGTCCATGAGCTGAATCTCAAGATAATGTGGGTCAACGACCCTAAGCACATGACTTCACACTGCTCACAGAGAGATTTTAGAGCACTCTATAGGGTTCACAAACTTTCAAGGCCCCCAAAGAGCTTGTCCGTTTTGTAATAACCACCATCGATCTTAGGCTGGCATCATTCAGGTCAGTGCACGACCTGTTTTTCTGCAAATGCCTCTCACTCTTTCTGATTTGTGCATGGTTCGGATGACGGTGCATCGGGGGCAATTACGTGAGGTGTGCAGAGACATTTGCGCCCGTGACCTCGTAGGCAATGACCTCACGGTGAGGGCACTGTCATGCACACGCAAATAAAGCAGTCCCTAAGCAATTCATCCCACAGCTACGGCCATTAAGAGCCGGTCCACATTCTCTATGGCAATAGCTTCCACTCTTCTGGCAAGTTTAACATTTTAAGATGAAAGTCTAACCCTAGCTTGCAACAGCAGTGTTTCCTCTGTAGGGGGCGTACTGATGGTGTAAAGGCTGGTTTATCTTCTGGTCCTGCTTTACAAACCCCTATCCAACGTAGTCTTTGAGTAGGATGGACCAGCATCCGGTCCAGAGCATGCTTACACATCCATATCGGCACCGGACAAAGAAATGGACCAAGAAATGTCATTTTGAAAAAAGTCCGCTATTTTCGCCTCGTCGTCATCCCCCACACCACCCCCACCCCCACCCATGGTGGGTTCGGATCACCAACCTCAAACACCAATGGTGGTCTAACGTATTTCCACTTCACCACCATAGCACCGAGTTTAACGTTAATGCCTCCTCTTCTCATGTTCTCGCACTTTACGCACTTAAAAGTTTTTTGGCATTCAGTGTCCTCTACATTCAATTTCGGCTTTGCTACATTAATTCGTCAATCATACTTTTTTATTTCTGTGCTTAAGGTTGTGGCATGGCGGCATATCTGTGGCTTTTCAGACTGATTCGCGGCTCCAAGAGCATGATGCTTCACAATATGAATCTTAAATGCTGCTTCTCTAACCTGTAACGAAGCTGCTCTTTAGATCTTTGCGTTTTCATTGATTGCTAAGTACAAACACTTGGAGTGGTTTAGATCCGCTCGGCGTCTTTTCTGGGATCTGTCTCCGAGGTGACTAACGCTCCTTGCCTTATTTTACAAGCTTACAGTAACTGAAATGTTTGCCTTTAAGCTGATTCTCTTTGATATGCAGATTTACTGTTTGTAAACACGGTGACGTGAGACGCTTCTCCTCTACGGTACAAAGTTAAGCAGTATAAGGTTTTGTAATAAAATAAATCTACCACTGAACTAAATATGGTTCTTGTGTGATTTCAAAGTGGAAACTGGTATTTGTTTCACTGAATATCTTAACGTGTCCAGATGCACTATATATAAAAAAAGTATTGGGACACCGACACATTACACTTACACCTCAAAAGCATTAATATGGAGTTGGTCCCACTTTGCAGCTATAACAGCTTCCACTCTTCTGGGAAGGCTTTCCACGAGATTGTGGACTGTGTCTGTGGGACTTTGTTGCCCATTTATCCATTTTTGGGATCCCCAAGAAGCTCTAAGTGTTATGGTTCGCCATATTAAAAAGGATGACGAACCGTGTAAACAAAAGAATAAGGGTTAAGGACCCAAGTGCAGTTAGCTCCAGATGGACGTAGTGACCCAAAATATAATAAATCAACCTATCAGTTAGATAAGATATGAAGCTCCAAGAAATCAAACTCCTCAACATAAAGAAGTTCTAG
Source organism: Ancistrus triradiatus (assembly GCA_025084515.1). Classification (NCBI taxonomy): domain Eukaryota; kingdom Metazoa; phylum Chordata; class Actinopteri; order Siluriformes; family Loricariidae; genus Ancistrus; species Ancistrus triradiatus. Next base: position 218,964 of record JAJAGP010001088.1, on the reverse strand, counting down.
GTTGAGCTCCCCAGAAGCAATAAGTTCTAGAATGCCAAGCTCCACAACCCCAAGATGCTCTAAGATCTTCAGTTCTCCAACCCTAAAAAGCTCTAGGCAGTCAAGCTCCTCAACATCCAGAAACATTGTGGAGAGATAGACACGTTTTCAATTTTTTAATAAGTGGTTACGATTAGTGGTCAAGCCTCCTGGTGAAGTGGTTTGAGTGGTCAGGTCAAATCGGATATCAATGTGTTTGCATGTGCATTTTATCTGGTTTGTGCTGATACTAAAGATACATATAAATGGGGGTTTAAAAAGACTTCATACTGGTCACATTGAAAAGCATCTGGAAGTGATCAAGGAAGCCCTTTTGTACAACACTGGATTAAGTTCCTTCTAACAAAAGTTCAGTCTTCTGCTGCCATGTCTGATTGTCATCACAGGTGTGTCTAATTAATCCATCCTCAGCACCTTCCATTACTCAAATCCATGAGCCATTGTCAGCTAGGGTTTGAGATGTGCTACTTAGGACACCATTCTGAGGTAAGATGTTAAGTTGTTTACAGCAACTGTCTATGAGCATAGGTTATCACACCATGGGTTTGACATGCATTCATCTACAGGGTTCTTCTACGTACACAAGTAAATATTTACATCAGTTGGAAAGCCCTGAGTGTTTTGAAGATCTGTGTGTTCTCTTGAGCAATGCTGGGTTCAGAGTCACCGCGATCAGCTGTTGAGTAACACAAAGACATCATGGATAAAACAACAAGGAACACCTAGGGTCATGCACTGCTGGGGTTCCACTGATCTTCATAAACACAATCAAGAATGCTCATTTATCTGAAATAATAGTGTAATATCAGCTGTTCAGCACAAAATGTTAATATAACTGGCAAGTCTGTAAGTCCTGGGTTCAGTAGATGCATAACTCTCAATGTAGAATGGAAGGGATTTTACATTTAAGTTTAACATTTAGCAGGGGGTATGGCGGCACAGTGGTTGGCGCTGTCACTTCACAGCTTCAGCTTTCTTTCCCTAGTGTCCCTGTGTGCCCTGCAATGGGCTGGCACCCTGTCCCTGTGCTGACAGATCTTGAAAATCCCAAGACATTCTAGAAAGTCAAGATCCCCAGTCCCAAGAACCTCTAAGAAGTCAAGATCTCCAACACCAAGATTTTTAACATTTGCCGTATGGTGGCACAGTGGTTGAAGCTGTGGCCTAAAAACGTCTGCTCCATTTGAGTGTTGGCCTGTGGGTTTTCTCTAATGTTCCAAAGATGAATTAGGTCAGGTGGTGTCCCTAACGTCCCTGTGTGCCCTGCAACAGACTGGCACACTGTCCCTGTGCTGCCAGATCTTGACAATCCCAAAAAGCTCTAAAAAGTCAAGATCCACGGTCTCAATAAGCTCTATGAATTCAAGATCCCCAACTCCAAGAAGCTCTACGAAGTCAAGCTCCCAAATTTTTACATTCACTGGGGGCATGTTGGCACAGCAGTTGATGCTGTTGCCTCAAAGCTTCGGCACAATTTGTGTCTGGGCCTGTGGGTTTCCTCTAACATCGAAAGATGTTAGGTCAGCTGGTGTCCCTTGTGGCCCTGTGTGCCCTCAGTGAACTTTCACCCTGTCCCTGTGCTGCCGGATCGTGACAATCCTAAGAGGTTCAAAGAAGTCAAACTCCCTAATCCCTATAAGCTCTAAGAATCAAGCTTCCCAATCCCAATAAGCCACAAGACGTCAAGCTCCCCAATCCAAGAAGCTCTAAAGATCACCAACATCAAGAATTTTAACAGGGGGTATGGTGACACAGTAGTTGGTGCTGTCAGCTCTGTTTGACTCTCCAACATTCCAAAGATGTGTTAGGTCAGGTGGTGTTCCAAGTGTCCCTGTGTGCCCTGCAATGGACTGACACCCTGTCCCTGTTCTGCCAGATGGTCCAATGTTGGATTGAGCAGGCATGCAATGGCAGTGAGAGAGATAATTTAACAGAGGTATTACTGGCACAGTCTCTGAACTCTTGACCAAAAGGTTGAGGTTTCAAATCCAGGCCCTGCCAACACTGTCACTGATGGGTACCTTAAGTGGGGCCTTTAAACCACATTTTTTCTGTTTTTCTAAGTAAAACTGAAGTTTTGATTGGATGATGCATTTCAAACATCAGCGAGAGTTGGCTTTTCTTGTTGGACAGCTTTCATGACATTATCATAGGAATTGCACTCAGTCATGAAAGAAGGGACCTTCTGATCACTGGTCTAAAATCTCATGGACTCTAAAGTAAGCTGTGCAAGAACAAACCTCTCTTTTGCTTTCCTTTGCAGAATCATGTACTTCTTGGACACTATTTTCGAAGACAACGAAGCTGAAGCATCCCTACCTGTCCAGGAGGATCAGGAAGAACCATCATCATATGGTTTGAATACGAGTTCGGCTTCACCCAATACAGTTCCGGCCCACACGCAATATTCACCCAGAGGACCTGAAGCAGGTCTTTATTACAGATGCCAGAATTCATTTTTTGCCAAGTCTGGTACCGATGCTTAACTGATCCCATTTTGATTCAGCAGTGCTCAGAACATCAAGACATGTGGCCAGCTTGGAGAGTTACAAGAACCTCTTGCTTCACTCTGAGAATGAAGACTCAAGAGAGTTTAGTTCCCCAGTCACAGGGTCAAGATCCCCAATGCCAACAAGCTCTAGATCAAGCTCCCCAGAAACAGTAATCACTAGGAGGCCAAGCTTCCCAACCAGAAGAAGCTCAAAAACATTGAGTTCCCCATCCCTAGAAAGCTCTTCAAAGTCAAGCTCCTCAACCTCAAGAACTAGCAGGTCAAGATCCCCAACACCAATAAGCTCTAGGTCAAGCTCCCCAGAAACAGTAATTACTAGGAGGACAAGCTTCCCGACAAGAAGACGCTCTAAAAGGTTGAGTTCCCCAACCCTAGAAAGCTCTAGGTGGTCAAGCTCCCCAACCCCAAAAAGATCTAGTATACTGAGCCCCTCAACCCCAATAATTAGCATTTCAATATCCTCAATACCAACAAGCTCTAGGTCGAGCTCCCCAGAAACAATAATCACCAGAAGTCCAAGCTTCCCAACAACAAGAAGATCTACTAGGCTGAGCTCCCCAACACCCAGAAGATCTACTAAGCTGAGCTCCCTACAACCAAGAAGATCTACCAGACTGATCTCCCCACAACCCAGAAGATCTACTAGGCTGAGCTCCCCACAACCCAGAAGATCTACTAGGCTGAGCTCCCCACCACACAGAAGATCTACTAGGCTGAGCTCCCCACAACCCAGAAGATCTACTAGGCTGAGCTCCCCACAACACAGAAGATCTACTAGGCTGAGCTCCCCACAACTCAGAAGATCTACTAGGCTGAGCTCCCCACAACCCAGAAGATCTTCTAGACTTAGCTCCCCCAAACCCAGAACATCTACCAGACTGAGCTCCCCAAAACCCAGAAAATCTACTAGGGTGAGCTCTCCAACCCCAAGAAGATTTAGGAGGCCATGGTCCTTAACAGCAATGGGTTCTAGACGTCTTAGCTCATCACCACTAAGACACTCAACAAGTCTGAGCCCCCAAACGCTGAGAACCTCTTGTGGTTCACCACCAACACGCCATGGAGTTTTGGGAAGTTGTTCTGTAGGTACACACATCCATTCATTGGCCATTGTATTTGGTTGGTTCATGATATCGGTAACACAAAAACGATCGGTAAATACAAAAACGATCCACCTTAGCTATAGGACTGACCTTACTGGGATCATTAGCACCATTGTCATGGGTTCCATTCACAAGATGCTGCTGGCTGTTGTGTTTGGATTTTTTTTAACTCAGGGTCATCTTGAACGTGAAGTATCCATGCCGGAATGAACCAACTATCTGGTCAAAATCTATCTTTCTTGGGTGTAAAGCTGGAAATGGAATGTGTGGGTACCCACAAGGTAATTTTCCTTATCTGAATGTGTATTCCCTTTAAAGTTGGCTTCATCAAGGAGGACTGGCAGAAAACCTCGCTCTGTCGCTTCCTGTCCTAGTTCTGCTGAGATAGCACAAGGTCCAACATCCCAACGGAGACGAGCTAAACGCAAAAAGCCCTCAGAGGTACGTTCGAGCATTTTATAATATTATGAATTGCCTTATCTTAACCGGTATGAATAGCATACCATGAAGTTACCGTTAACATGCCAAGAGTGAAATTGAATTTACACAGGATGATGTTCCTGCCCCACGGTGGGTCATCAATCTGATGTTTGACATTGAAGATGCTGTGACTCATGAGCTGGTGGTGGAGTAAAGGTAGATTTATCATTACTAATGCACCCAGATAGAAATGTCAAATTGCTGCAAAACTCATGCAGTTCTGGCTCAGGCAGATACAGTCGTATGAAAAAGTTTGGGCACCCCTGATAATTTTCATGATTTTAGTTTATAAATCATTGGTTGTTCAGATCAGCAACTTGAGTTAAATATATCATATAGCAGATGAACACAGTGATATTTAAGAAGTGAAATGAAGTTTATAGGATTTACAGAAAGTGTGCAGTAATTATTAAACAAAATTAGGCAGGTGCATAAATTTGGGCACCCCAACAGAAAAATGACATCAATATTTAGTAGATCCTCCTTTTGTAGAAATAAACAGCCGCTAAACGCTTCCTACAGCTTTCAGTCTGGATTCTGGTTGAAGGTGCTTTGGACCATTCTTCTTTAGAAACATCTCCAGTTCAGTCAGGTTTGATGGTTTCCAAGCATGGACAGTCCACATTTTCAGTAATATTCATGTCTGGTGACTGAGATGGCCATTCCAGAACGTTGTACTGGTTCCTCTGCATGAATGCCTTAGTAGATTTTGAGCAGGGGTTTGGGGTCGTTGGCCTCGGTGCAACTTTGTCACTGATTCTTGAACATTGTTCTCAAGAATCTGGAGATATTAACTGGAATCCATGCGACCCTCAACTTTAACAAGATTCCTAGTACCTGCACTGGCCACACAGTCCCACAGCATGATGGAACCGCCACCAAAATTTTACTGTGGGTAGCAAGTGTTTGTCTTGGGATGCTGTGTTCTTTTTCGGCTCCTTGTTATGTCCAAATAACTCAATTTTAGTTTTTTAATCAGTACACAGCACTTTATTCCAAAATGAAGCTGGATTGTCCAAATGTGCTGTAGCACACCTCAAGTGACTCTGTTTGTGGCGTGTCTGCAGAAAAGGCTTCTTCTGCATTACTCTCCCATACAGCCTCTCCTTGTGCAAAGTGCGCTGTATAGTTGAGCGATGAAACAGTGACACCATCTGCAGCAAGATGAGGTTGTAGGTCTTTGGAGGTGGTCTGTGGCTTTGACTATGACTGTTCTCACCATCCTTCGCCTCTGCCTATCTGAGATTTTTCTTGGTCTGCCACTTCGGGAGTTCCTTAACTAGAACTGTGCCTGTGGTCTTCCATTGCCTCACTATGTTCCTCACAGTGGAAACTGACAGCTGAAATCTCTGAGAGAGCTTTTCCCTTTCCCTGAACCATGATGTTGAACAACCTTTGTTTTCAGGCCATTTGAGAGTTGTTTTGAGGCTCCCATATTGCCACTCTTCAGAGAAGATGCAAAGAGGAGAAAAACTTCCAATTGGCCACCTTAACCCTTTATCATAGTTGGACTCACTTGTGTATGTAGATCAAGGGTCAGTGAGCTTACAAAACATATTTTGTGTTCCAATAATTAGTGCTAAAGGTATTCAAATGACAAGGGTGCCCAAATTTATGCACCTGCCTAATTTTGTTTGAATAATTACTGCACACTTTCTGTAAACCTATAAACTTAATTTCACTTCTCAAATATCACGGTGTTCATCTGCTATATGATATATTTACCTGAAATTGCTGAGCTGGACAACCAATGATTTATAAAGAAAAATCATGAAAATTATCAGGGGTGCCCAAACTTTTTCATACGACTGTATGTAAATGACTACAGGTGGGTCTGATTAGACACTGGGTCTTGCCACAAGAGGGCATAAAAGTGTTTTCTCCTAAAGCACTGCCCTATAAAAAGGCTCTCAGAGGCTACGTTTGGGTACTGTACCTCTTAGTGATAGATCGTTGACTGTGTCTTACTACTAGGAGTAACTGACTGTGTTATGCGATGGCTCTCCAGATCATCACACCAGCAGCTGGGGCAGTGTGTCATTCCACAGCAAAGGCAGGATGGAAGCGCTTACCACAAGAACTCCATACTCAAACTCAATCGTCATCAGATCTCAAACAGAACTCGGATTCATCACTAAAGACGATATGTTTGAGTCCATACAAATTTTTCTGCTAAGCCCCTGGAAATGGTCGGGTAAGAGACAGGGAGGTGTAGTGAAGGTGTCCCCTGTGTCTGAATGGTGAATAATAAAACTGCAGGAGCTGCTCATGCTTGCATGCTTGTCGGTGGATCAAACAATGTTTTCTACTGGGTGTCTGTCTGGGCCATCCGTCTGTTCACCATGTGTATGTGCCCCCATAAAACCACTGCTCCCAACACCACCTAACAGCTGGGTCAGAACGACCCAAACCTAATGACCATCCTGCTTCTCTCAGTCCAGTGATGCACCCCCTCTCAAAGTCTGTCAACTGGAAAAAATGACTCACCAATAGGTACACTACCCAAAAGTAGCCTCTGTGGGCCCTTTTATAGGGCAGCGCTATAGGGAAGCACTTTCACATCCTTTTGTAGCAAGACCCGGTGTCTAATCAGACCATACCTGTAATCATTTACATTTCTGCCTGAGACAGAACTGCATGCCGCGTTCCAACCAGTTCCAACCGGCTTCACTTGTTGTTTTTCAGATCCTTGTGTGTTTTTTCGTCATTCTTGCATAACCCCTGTTTGTAACCTGGAACCATGGCGTTAATCATTAGCTCAACATATATACGATACGGATATGTATCGGCCAACAAATCCTCTTATATTAAAAAATGTTAATGTATAGTATATAGATTGGGTTGTTTATTAAAGACGCTGCTTTGACTCAAATGGAGATTTCTTCCTTTGGAGCTTCTGTATGAACTTTGCTTAGAGAACTGTGTTTGAGTAAGACGGGTGAGATTAATACTACACCAGAACGTGGGCTAATTACCAACACTGACAAACATGTTATGATCAAGGCAAACCTCTGAAGAAGCCGATCTATTACACAACACACAGATAACCTGATGTGACCCCATGCTTGGATCGAGGCGATCTCTGTTGGAGGTGTAGTGGTGCAGAATCCAATTAGTAATGTTTTTAAATTATGCCCACATTTCGTTTTCAACCCCTCTACAGGTCTGGGTAAGGGTTGCTGCTGCGGCACCTCTGATGCCTGACCCAGCCAAAGGGTGCCTGCGGTGGTGGGCTGGCATATTAGACCCCTATGCCATCCAAGTGCCCAATAAATTACATTGGAAAGCCATAATGTGTCATGAAATCTGAATCGTGTGTGCTTTGATGAACAGGATTCCTTAAATATAGCGATTAGCTTCTATTCCTTATATGGCCTCGAGCTTTTGGTGTACTGTCAAGTCAAGTCAAGTCAGATCTATTTATATAGCGCTTTTTACAATGGAGCATTGTCTCAAAGCAACTTTACAAGTTTAGATTATCTCCTAATAACTACGTCCAATCCCAAAATGAGCAAGCCTAGGGCAACAGTGGCAAGGAAAAACTCCCTGAGTGTTATAGGAAGAAACCTTGGGAAGACCAAGAGCGGCGTAGATGATAAATCTAAAAGTGAAACTAAAGTCATGGAGTCAAAGTTCAAATAAAATGTGAAGTATGCACATCGGCATTAAGTGGCCTGGGTATGGTGGGGCTGGAGCTGATGACGGAAGCAGCTTGACTGGAGTTGCAGCGGATGAACATCATGTGTGGGGCTGGAACTGCCGGAACACAGCTCTGAGAGAAAACAGAAAATGTAATTAGTTATTGATTAAGAGCACAGTGTCTATTAACAATCACTGATGCCATGTGTAGCATGAGACCCCGGCAGCATTAGCTATAGCAGCATAGCTAGAAAGAGGAGAACTGGTAGGAAACACAGCCAAGAGGGATCACATGAGACATTGGCAACCCCACGGGAGGCAGAAGACAGCAACCCAACGTCTCTGATCACCATAAGACTCTTTGACTATGAACCCCCAGCTCTGCCCTTATTCTAAGGCAAGGATGCACGAGTCAAGATCACGAGGACCGAAGCCCAGTTCAGCCAGACCGCCCAATCGACACTCCCGGCTAACGGACAAGGCAGGCAGGCCAGGCACGACATGACTCCAGACTCCGGCCCCAGTGACCCAAGCTATGCATCCTGGTCTAAATCTAGACAAAAGCCTGTGTAAATAGGTATGTCTTTAGCCTAGACTTAAAACTTTGGAGAGTGTCTGAGTCTCGAACTAAAGTGGGAAGTTTATTCCATAGTTGGGGGGCCATCTTTGAGAAAGCCTTCTAAATAAACTTCTATGTTTATTAGTGTCAAGACTAAAACCAAAAACATCTGCCAATGCTCTGCAGAAGATGAGGGCAGGGTGAATTGTTAAACACAACAGTAAAATCTCTACCTGATGCTATAAAATGAGTAACACCAAGTTAGGTTTACTAATGTTTATAAAAGGCAGACGGCATGGCTAGGTGCTCGATTTTACACTCCTAAATTCAATGATTAATAGCTGTGTCCCAATACTTTTGTCCTTAGAGTGTATACAGATAGAACGAGACACTACTTTTATGTTTAAGCACATTATCAGATCCTTACTGCTTATCTGTTTACTTAAAAACAGCAAACGTTAATGCCTATCAGCTTACTATGTGTAGTCTGAACACAGAAAATGTGCGTTTTGAGCATCATATTAATAACATAGATGAGAATTTGTTCAGTGTATTTGATAAAGAACGTAAAACTTGTAACAGATCTGAATCAATTCCTATTATAAAGTAACGTTTTTCAGGATAAAACGAGCACTTGCTATTGATTAGTCTCGTTCTGTCCCAACATCTTCAACTAAATGCAGTTTACGTAAATGTAAGAACGATATTTACTCTAGGGAAGATTTAAAATAACCGTTCACGTTAAATAACTGGCGGTTTACATAGCTAACGTTACCAACCGACGCCCTGACTGTGAGGCGATTCTGTTTCAGGAATCGACTCCGTATTTTAAAACCGATTCCTACTAGTGACTAGGGAATCGAATAGATGAATCGACTCCGATTCTACACACGTAGACCTTAACAAATAAAGGTTGTAGCGTTTAGGATGCTTCTTAATTACTAGGTTTTGTGAAATAGCGTAACTACGTATTGCTTTACAGACCTTCTGGTTTTTGCTGACTGAAGCTGCGAGGCCTCAAAACAGTAAAACTTTCCACTCGTATTCCTATCTTCAGTCCTTTCACCGTGTTTCGTGTAACGGATTTTCTTAAGACATGGGCGGGGGTATTCAAATTAGTGGGCGGGGTAAGAATTTGGTTAGTGTTACTATCGCATATTAATTAACAGGAGCAAAATCTGTTGTTGAATCCCATATTTTCAGATCAGAAAGGTTTGTGGTTTGGTAGGATCTCCAGATGCAAAAATGTGCGTGCACAAGCACTGAAAAGGAGATTTTAAACTGTGTGTGTGTGTGTGTGTGTGTGTGTGTGTAGTTGGTCAAAGTGTAATCAGCCATGTGGTAAATAAGATTAGAAAGGTCATGGAAGAAACTGGGAGGCCTGGTCGAGGATGACAACGGACATCATGACTTGGTCAATATTGACTAGCTCCTCGAAAAACACGATGTAAATCCACCCCCGAGCGCAAACACTTGCTTTTTTTGTAATAATTAATACAAAGCAGCATGCGGGGCCAACATTAACCTTTCGCGAGTTCATCTCGGGGTGGCTATAAAAGCCGAACGCTCCACCGGCCCAGATAAAAAAGTGCAAGCGTGTAGAAAAGAGTCCAAACTCCATCTTCAGCTCCTGCGCTGTAAACAATGTGCGTCCTGCTGCTGATCACCGCGCTCCTGCTCCTCATCTCCCCCATTTATCTCTCTCCCGTCCCGTCTTTTGGAACGATCCGCTGTGCCCCGTGCACAGAGGAAAAGATGAGCTCGTGCCCCGCAGTCCCTACGGGCTGCCCGCTCATGAGAGAGGTGGGCTGCGGATGCTGTCTGACCTGCGCCCTGTCCGAAGGAGCCTCGTGCGGGGTCTATACAGCGCCCTGCGCCCCAGGGCTGCGCTGCACACCCAGGGCGGAGGACCCGTTCCCGCTTCACGCACTGACCCGCGGACGCGCCGTGTGCACCAAGGACCAGGCGGCCCAAGGTGGGTCACCTAATCCGCCGTTTCTCACACAGCGTCAGGCTGAAAGGTTGCAGAACGCGCTGTTAACCCCTAACTGTGTTCTTACAGAGGACGCGGACGAACTCGGGTCTTCCTTGCACCACCTGCTGGCTCTGGATAAGGCTGGAGACCCCGAGGGGCACGAGAGCCTCAAGGCTAGGGTCAACGCTATCCGAAAGAAGCTGCTGGATCTGGTAAGAACTAGTTTGGAATGAATTGAACATGGTGATTGTGATTATTTGTTTATAAGTGCATAAAAGTCTTGGGCATACACTAAATAGGATGCCAGTCCCTCACACATTGTCAACCCTGCCTGCATGTGAAGCCCGATTTAGCCAGGAGGCACCGCTGGTCTTTAACTGTATGTCCCTAGGGGGCATTCTTACAATACGTCTTCAGTTCCGGAGCCTATCCCAAAATTCACAGGGTGTTGGCAGGTGGCCCTCTATTATTATATATATTATTTTATTTATTATACATATTGAACTTTTTTTGTTTTAGATTCTCTATTTTATTAGAATAATTATTGTGTTTATTTTTTAAATGTTTTATTTATTATACATAATATAATAACAAAATATTATATATATGTATATATAATAGAATAATATTTTATGTATTTTATATATATAAAATATTATTCTATAGTTTTATATTGTTTATTTTATTATATTTTATTTTATTTGTTATATTGTAATATTGTTTTTTCTATTGTTGTATGCTTTGTTCTTTATTTTTCAATTTACATATTATTTTATTTATTATATATAATATTATTTTATATTCTACAGTTTTATATTTTTTATTTTACTTTACTTTATTCATTATATGTAATCATTACATATATTGTGTTTGGTTTTATATTCTGTTTTGTTTTATTTTTTGCATTTTATTGTTTTATATTTGATAGTTTTTCTTTTTTAAACCCTCCACTTTAAAAATACTTATGCAAAACTTTAAAACATATTATAGTCTTATATTCTAGTTTTATATCTATATTTTCTTTTATTTATTTTATTATATATGATATTGTTTTATATTCTAATTTAATATCTCTATAATATGTATTAATTATATATAATTATATATGTAAATAATTTTATATTCTGTAGATTTTTTATGTTATTTTTTATTTGTTATATAATCTTCTTCTTCTTCTTTCGGCTTCTCCCTTTATCAGGGGTCGCCACAGCGAGTTAAACGTTTCCACCTCACCCTGTCCTCCACGTCCTCTACTCTCACCCCAACTCCCTGCATATCTTCATTTACCACAACCAAATAACTCCTCTTTGGTCTTCCTCTCCGTCTCTTGCCTGGCAGCTCCATCGCCAACATCCTCCTACCAATATATCCACTATCCCTCCTCTGCACATGTCCAAACCATCTCAGTCTTCCCTCTCGAATTTTGTCTCCCAATTTTCCAACCTGTGCTGTCCCTCTGATGATCTCATTCCTAATCCTGTCCAACCCTAGGACACTCCTAAAGAAAACCTCAACATCTTAAGTTCTGCCACCTCCAGCTCTGCTTCCTGTCTCTTTGTCAGTGCCACTGTCTCTAAGCCATACAACAAGGCTGGTCTCACTACTCTCTTATAAATCTTTTCCTTTCACTTTTGCTGTGACCCTTTTGTCACACAGCACTCCTGACACTCTTCTCCACCCCACTCCATCCTGCCTGTACTCTCTTCTTTACCTCCTTTCCACACTCCCCATTTCCTTGGACAGTTGATCCCAAGTATCTGAACTCCTGGACCTTTGTGACCACTGATCCCTGTAGCCTGGACTGTTCCACCTGCCCTCCCTTTCATTTACACACACATGTATTCTGGTCTTACTACAGTTGACTGTCATTCCTCTCCTTTCCAGATTATACCTCCACCTCTCCAAGTTCTCTTCTACCTGTTCCCTGTTCTCACTACAGATCACAATGTTTCGTCTGCAAAACATCATAGTCCACGGCGATTCCTGTCTGACCTCATCTGTTAGTCTGTCCATCACCAGGGCAAATAAGAAGGGACTCAGGGCCGATCCTTGATGCAGTCCCACCCCTACCTTGAAGCTATCTGTCACTCCTACAGCACATCTCACCGCTGTTCACGCTGTTCTCTCATACATGTCCTGCACTAATCTAACGTACTTTTCAGCCACTCGAGACTTCCTCATACACCACCACAGTTCCTCCCTTGGCACCCTGTCATAAGCTTTCTCCAAATCCACAAAGACGCAGTGTAGCTCTTTCTGACCATCTCTATACTTCTCCATCAGCAGTCTCAAAGCAAATATTTGTTATATAATAATTATCTGTAATATTGATTTATAGCTTTAGATTCTTTCTTGTTTTATTTTTTGAAAAATTTGCATGTGTTTATTATAAATTAATTTATTTTATTTTCTTGGAGTAGTTTAATTATTCTTTTTAGCTTCTGTGTATTTAAACTTCTAATATAAAAGTATTATTTATAGAATTTAGTTTAGCTCTTACATATATCACCTAGACTGCTTAAGGAGGTTGAACTTCCCAGTACGTCTCCATGTTTTTGTATTTGCACGGCTCGTGAGCTCGTTTGAGACGCATTTGTGGTCTAAAGTCGGATTTATGTCCAGGGCCCGTGTCACACCGAGCTGCACTCTGCTCTGGACACCATCTGCGCCTCGCAGCAGGTCCTGGGCGAGAAGTTCACCTCCTTCTACCTGCCCAACTGCGACAAGCACGGCTTCTACAAGGCCAAGCAGGTGAGGGTCGTCCTGATTACTCAGAGCTCTGGTCCAAGCGGCCCAAACGCTCTTCTCTTTCTCACTCTGAGTTTTCCGTCCAGTGTGAGACGTCTCTCATCGGCCAGCCTGGTCGCTGCTGGTGCGTGTCGGCCTGGAACGGGAAGAAAATCGCAGGGTCCGACGACGTGCCCCATGATGCCCTGTGCCGCCAGGAGGTCTCACACTGATGTTCACGGGTTGTTTCGGTGTAAATAAGCACTTGCCAGCAAAAGGTCCCCGAAATGTCAACCAAAATGTATTCCTGAATGTTTTCCTGAGATATCTGGTCTCATCAAACTCACAAACGTTTTCCTGAAAGGAAACAATCTTTAATTTATTCTTGTTTTGTCATTTCGCCGCGTATTTATTTATGTCTAGAGTATTTATTCGCTATATATTTGCGTGATTGTGTTATGAATAATGTGATCTGGGACCTCGTACCGAACCCCTCTCGGTTTATGATGTGCCGTTTCACCCGACGTTTGTTTGAGTCTCTAACTTTCTGCCTCCGCCCTCGATGGAGCAGCTCTGAATTTTTTTCCGCTTGCATAGGACGACTGCCAATTGATCCCAGATGTTTGAAGTCGATCGCAGATCTGGATTGGGGTTGTGAAGGAATAAGAGAGTCGTCGTCTTGCACAAACTCAGCTCTGGGCAAGAGGGAGAGTTCAGATTCTTATTCGGACTCCTTGAAGACCCGTCCAATTACTTTTGGAGCTGAAATTAAAGGTACAACAACAGGGTAGTCCTCACTGAGGATCCGGAGCCTGTCCTGGATTTCACAGGATGTAGACAGGTGGCAGTCCATCACATGGTTGGGTAGGGGGCGCTGCTGCACCCGCCCATAATGGTTTTTCCTTTCATCACTGAACACAGGTCATGTCAGCGCTCGGTGTACGTTACCCGACGCCATATTTATACGTAGCCTCATGTCAGGCTGTGTGTATTTTGTTTATATGATTGTACAGATGTTTAAGTTAATTCAGTGTACTGCTGTTGTAACCATGTAGAAATTAAATAAACGTGCTGTTTTCAGAAAGCACAATTTAAACAGATTGTGTGTCGTCTTTAATATATTGTTAGTAAATATTTATTTTTTCTTAGACACTCATGAGTCCTTAAAAGTACTAAAATTAATATTAAAATAAATATTTTTATATTCTCTATTTTATAATATTTATTTTTATGTATTATGTATACACTATAGTATTATATTCTATACATTTCTACTCTATATTTTGCCAGTTACTATATAAAATATTGTTTTATATTCTCTAATATTCTCTTTTATTCTCTCTCTCTCTCTCTTTATGTATGTTTTTGTATATTTATTAATTAGGTAACTTCCTTTAATTCCTACATATAACATCTAGGGTGTGAGAAGGTCGGGTTTGGGTTCCTTATAACATTTAAAACAGGACCGCTTTCTCATGTACCCATCACGACTGATACCCTGTTCATCCCTGTCCAATATGACCCCCACGCGACCACCTATGCCCACCTGTTCCCACCTATGCCCACCCCATGCCTTGACTATATACTCATGTATAGATATTTGAACATCCTGTATGGCCATTTGAAACTGGAGCAAATGTAATCAAAGTGCTTCTTTTCTTAAATTAGATATTTCTTTATTGAAAATGAACACGTTTAAAGTCACCGGGAACAACCTGGTTTATAAACATCTCGCTGTACAGAGAACACTGTTTCCAGCTGTAGCGTCGTCCCCACGTAGCACTTTCTTCCTCGTTTATAGCTTTATCCAAAACAGAGATTTTGTCCGTAAAAGTCGTCGATACAAAGAGAAATACAAAAATAAAGTGAAACGATTGCACTGTATTCGAAGCGTTCGTGTTAACACTAGGAAGCAGATTACATGCTGAAAGTGGATTAAGGTCCCTGGTTCGAAGGTTATTCGCGTGCGTTCGGACGTTCAGGCACTCGGTCAGGAAAGAACGTACAGAGGGGAAAAAAATACTGAGAACATAAATTGAAGTAAGAACCTTAACATGCTCCCTTCACTGTTCAGTCGCACGGCGCCTACGTAGCTGCCTATGATATAACCCAAAACAAACGAGTGTGTGTCAAGAAAACAAAAGGCAAACCCAAATCACATGGAGCTCCAGCCCAGCTGTATGGGCACGCTTCAGCTGCTGTCTCCTTAAAAGTGCAAAAGGTCGAGAAATCCGATAAAAAGCTAGATTTTAGTTCATTAATCAGTTTTCTCAGCTCATGCATGCAAACGTAACTGGATAAGGTGGGGAGCTGTCCTGGAAATGGCTCACAGTATCAAACACGGTTGCCAGGTCCACTTGTATTGGTCATTGCAGGTTTTTGATTTTTGTTTCTAGAGTGCATTGCTTATTTGGGAAACCTGTTTTTTTTGCCAATTTTGTTTCTTCTTGGGTTTGTTACCCTAAACTTAGTTGTTTGTTTCTAGTGTGGGATCTGGCAACCCTCGGCACAGGTATGCCTTTACTCAGATTTCAATCCGTTTTCTCTGTCCATGCATGCGAACATAACCGGATGATGTGTAGAGCTGGCAGAATCATTCACGGTTGCTAGGTCCACTTATAGTAAGCAGCCTTGTACTTATTTTTCCATAGGCTCAAACAAGTATTGGCAGGTTGCAGGTTTTTGGGGAATGTTTCTAAAGTGTATTGCTCATCTGGAATTAATGGAAATGTTTGGTGGAGACTCTGAAATGTGATATATAGTCAAGGAAATTATGAATTTGAACACTGAGTGATTTGATTCCAGATGGTAAGAAACATCGACGTTTTTAAGAACAATCTGAGCTTATTGGCTGGCCGTAAGAGCCAGCAGCTTTTGTGGACCTGGGTTTGAATCCCATTTCTTCCTTATAACGTTTAGCACAATAATCCCCTTACTCTGATTTCAATCCATCTTCTCAGTCCTGGAAGCAGCTGGTTGCCAGGTCCACTTATTTTTAATCGAATTTGGGGTTCTGTTTTTCTATAAAGTCTCATTCAAATATTCATCATTGCAGGTTTTTGGAGTTTGTTTCTAAAGTGTAGTTCTTTACTTGGTTTTGATCCTCTATCTCTCCAAATTCCCTGCAAGGTTGTTTTGTTCAGCCTCTAAAATTAAAAGGAAATTATACAGAATTATTTTTATCATTACCTGTATTGTGATTTTTTTGGAGCCAATTTGCTTGTTTCTGTCATAGTATCTGGTAACCCTGAAACCCATGAAATGGCTACCAAACACTTTTTTGAAGGCTGTGAAATGTGGTGTAAGCTTGAAGAAATTATGAATTTAAATATTTTTCTTCTTGTAGATGGCAGGAAATATCCAAACGGACATGTTTAAGAAGTTTACATCACGTGCTTCTGTGAGATTATTGGCTGGCTATAAGAGCCAGCAACTCCTGAGGACCTGGGTTCGAAATCCAATTCTTCTTTATAACGTTTAGGGATTTTCCTTGCCACTGTGACCCTAGGCTTGCTCAGACATGGCTGTGGATCTAGATATTAATAAAGCGTATGCAGTTTTGGCAACCCTTTCAAATGTTGGCCTGATGGATTCTGTAAACGCTTAAGATTTTAATTGGCTTATTTATCGCTAACTGGAGGGAACTAGCTAACAGAATCAAACACAGTTGCCAGTTGCCTTTCTTCTTTATAACGTTTAGGGATTTTCCTAGGCTTGCTCAGTCGGGGCTGTGGATCTTGATATTTATAAAGTGTACGCAAAAGTTTTGGCAACCCTTCCGGACATTGGACTGACAGACCTGATAATCATGGGTTAATATTTGTTCGTTCTTTGCAGGACAAGTAGCACCCAAATGTTTGGGTCGAAGGCTTTCCTGCAGAGATACGTAGGCGCTTGCTTTAACCACACACACACACACACACACACACACACACACACACACGAAGAACCAAATGTACACTTATAAGATTTAGAAGTGCTCTAAACGTTTGTGCCATTCATTCCGTGCCTCAGCAGGGACCGGGCCCGTCTCTAGCCATCTAGCGCGTCCGGAGCCGCCCGGTCCGTCCCAAATCCGCTCGGGTTTCCTCTCCTGAAAGCATCAAGGACTCCACTGCTGCTAACGAGTGGAGCACAGAAATAAATTAGAGGCAGTTTAAGCTCTGGAAGGTCCAGAATTTGAGTCTCCAAACGACGCATGATGGAGAGGCCTGAGCAGAACGATTCCTGCTGTTTCATCACGCAGAGAGCACACGCTCCCCGGATCGCTCCCCGGTCGCGTCCGACGCTCTCTACTGGCTCTCCACCGAGTAGCACTGGGCATTCCCTCGCTCCTTCCCCTCCAGGCCTGGCAGGGGCTGGCCATACTTGTCGACGCACCAGCACACGCCTCGCTTACGACCCTTAGACGGCCAGCACTGAGGAGAAAGAGAAAGAAATGAATTTAACCCAGCTTCGTATCTTCAAACGTCCCCCGAATGCACCGACGGGTGACCCGCAGCAGGACACAGGTATTTGGGGAAGGTGGCACCGAGGTGGAGGGTCCTTTTTTACGTCGCACTTCCTGTTTTGTGTTCCTATAGAAGCAGCTTAAAGGTAAACACAGACAGGCTGAACTATTTGCTCAGGGCTCAGTGTGTGAAGCTCGCCAGCGCCGGCGTCTATTTTCAGCGTCCCGCTGGCCAGTACAAATCATCCATTGCTGATTATACCCCCGGCTTCAAATTATGGGTGCTACAAATGAGTTACAGAGCTTGGCGCTCCGGCCCAGAGGGCTGCCATTTAACTGCCAATTTAACTAAAGGTCAAAGTCCTCTGGAGCGGATTAAAAAAACAAAAACAAAACAAAACAAAACAAAACAAAGCAGCATCTGTAAAGGACTAAGGGGACTGTCTTTATCATTTCTTTGTTTCCTTCTTTCTTTCATGTCATTCATGTCTTTCTTTCTTACTTTCTTGCTTGCTGCTTGCTTTCTTTCTTTCTTTCTTTCTTTTTTCTTTCTTTCTTTCTTTGTTTTTCTTTTTAAATTTATTTCTGTCTTGCTTGTTGCTTTCTTTTACTCTTTCATTCATTCTTTCTTTCTGTCTTTATTTTTTCTTTTTCTTTCTTTCTTTCTTTCTCAGTATTCTCTTTAGCCTTTCTTTGTTTCTTTGTTTCTTAATTTCTTTCTTCATTCTCAGTATTCTTTTAGCCTTTCTTTCTTTCTTTCTTTCTTTTGTTCTTTGTTTGTTTCTTAATTTGTTTCTCTGTCTTGCTGCTTTCTTTTGTTCTTTCATTCGTTTGCTCTTTCTTTCTGTCTTTCTTTTTCTTTCTTTCTTTCTTTCATGTCTTTTCATGTCTTTGTTTCTTTCTTTGTTTTCTTTTTTCATGTCTTTCTTTCTTATACTCCGTATACGTATGCTTTACACTTTCCTAAGTCTAATTTAATGATATGATCTTTCTTATTTAATGAATGTAGGGCAAAGAGCTAAGGCAGGAATGAAGCTGGACTAATGGTGCTTTAGTACTCGAGTCGAGTCCGAATAACAAAAAGCATCGGGGCTACCTGTGAAAACATTTCAGACCGCGGAATGTTCTCATAAAGCTAAAATAAGGCCTGGCTCTGCTGCGCTGCGCTCTCGCGTCGGCCCTAACTGCTTTGCCATTCGGCCTAATCAAATCAGATGCGAGCTCTCAATGGCACGGCCTCACAGCGTAAACATTCAGGCTTAATAATTAGCGCCGGCCTGAGGGCTGTGGAGACCACAAAGAGTAAACACCCCGTCATAAACCATAAACCCCTCCCTCAGCTACAGGGAGAAGTACCCTCACCATAAAACACCAGCAGAACGTCCATCTGGCACAGGGGGCAGGACTGGAGACTGCAGCTCGACCTAAAGGCCCCGTGGAGGATAAGTGCATCCATATGAAGGCGTCTGGGACACTCGTTTATTATAAACCGATTGTGGGCCGACCGCCTGGACCTGGAGCCGACTCAAATCTATTTCCATGCTGCAGGCACGACTAGTCCGATAATTACCGGGAGAGGCTCAGACCCCAGCAGCCACCTTGACGTCGCTCTCTCAGGGCGGGTTACGCAAGACGGGCCACCGCTCAGCCACACTCGGTTTGGCCCCGCCAGAGAAACCAGGACCCAGACCACGGACCGCTCACTCGAGCCGGCGCTAATCACCCGGGGAAAAATAACCAAAGGGAGGCTGGTACAAAAAAATCCCCACAAAGCTGTTTGGAGATCTTCTAGATAATAAATCAGACTTACTTAACTTTAACAAACTTTAGCTCCACAATAAATTTAACATAAACACCAAGCTTTAAGACTTACCATTTTAATATATTTACTATTTTATTTATTATATCCTCTATTTTATTTTTCATATTGTTTTATTTATTGTTTCCAAGCTATAAGACTTACCATTTTATGATATTCTATATTTTATTTATGACGTTGATTTATTTGTTGCTTCTCTTTTATTTGTTAGATTTTCTATATTATTTATTTTATATACTCTGTTTTATTCATTATACTCTCTAATTGACTTATTATATTATTTATTATATTTGTGTATTATATTAATTATTTTATTATATTATATCCTACTATATTTGTCTAATATATATATATATATATATATATATATATATATGTCTAATTCTTTATTTCTTATCATCATTTTCCTTTTTAAAAATATTCTCTTTTTTTATTTACTGTTTTCCTCATTGTATTCTCTTTTATTTGTTACATTTTTATTTACTGTACTCTCTATGTTATTTATTATAGTCATTATATTTAATAGAGTTCTTTTTTCTATATTCTTTTATTTTATTCTCTCTTTTTTGTTCACTAATTTTTGTTTTATTCTCTTAATTTATTGTTTTATTTATTATTTTCTGTTAAATTCTGTCTTGTATATACTATTTCTTAATTTATATACTATTGTTATGTTCTCTAATTTATTATATTCTCTAGTTCTTTATTATTTTTTCTATTTATTTATGTTTTTTATTTTATTTATTATGTTCTCCATTTTACTGAATATATTCTCTATATTATGTTTTCTATTTTATTTATTTTATTTTTCTATATTTTGTTTACTATATTCATATTTATTATTTTAGATTTACTTTATACTAAAATTTTGTGTGTGTGTATATATATATATATGCAGCAGGGCAAAAAGTATTTAGTCAGCGACTGATTGTACAAGTTCTCCTACTTACAAACATGAGAGAGGTCTGTAATTTTCATCATAGCTACACTTCAACTATGAGAGACAACATTTGAATAAAAATCCAGGAAATCACACTGTAGGATTTTTAAAGAATTTAATTGTAAATTATGGTGGAAAATAAGTATTTGGTCAATAACTAAAGTTCAACTCAATACTTTGTAACATAACCTTTGTTGGCAATGACATTTCCTGTAAGTCTTCACCAGGTTGGCACACACTGTAGCTGTTTTTTTGGCCCATTCCTCCATGCAGATCTCCTCTAGAGCAGTGATGTTTTGGGGCTGTCGCTGGGCAACACAGACTTCACAAATTTTCTATGGGGCTGAGGTCTGGAGACTGGCTAGGCCACTCCAGGACCTTGAAATGCTTTTAATGGAGTCACTCCTTCGTTGCCCGAGCGGTGTGTTTGTGCTCAGCCACGTTCAGCCACTTTCCATCTTCAATGCTCTCAACTGATGGAAGGAGGTTTTTGCTTAAAATCTCATGATACATGGCCCCGTTCATTCTTCCCTTAACACGGATCAGTCGTCCCTGTCCCCTCTGCAGAAAAACAGCCCCAAAGCAATGATGTTTTGTTTCCACCCCCATGCTTCACAGTAGGTATGGTGCAACTCAGCAATTCTTCTTCCTCCAAACACGACGAGTTGACTTTTTACCAAAAAGTTCTATTTTGGTTGCATCTGACCACATAATATTCTCCCAATCCTCTTCTGGATCATCCATATGCTCTCTGGCAAAACTTCAGACAGGGCCTTGGACATGTACTGGCTTAAAGCAGGGGGGGGCACGCCTAGCACTGCAGGATCTGAGTCCCTCTCGGCATAGTGTGTTACTGATGGTAGCCTTGTTACTTTGGTCCCAGCTCTCTGCAGGTCATTCATCAGGTCCCTCTGTGTAGTTCTGGGATTTTTGCTCACCGTTCTCATGATCATTTTGACCCCACAGGATGAGATCTTGCGTGGAGCCCCAGATCGAGGGAGATTATCAGTGGTCTTGTATGGCTTCCATTTTCTTACAGTTGCTCCCTCAGTTGATTTATTCACACCAACCTGCTTGCCTATTGTAGATTCACTCTTCCCAGCCTGGTGCAGGTCTAGAACTTTCTTCCTGGTGTCCTTCGACAGCTCTTTGGTCTTGGCCATGGTTGGGTTTGGAGTCTGACTGTTTGAGGCTGTGGACAGGTGTCTTTTATACAGATACCGAAGTTCTCATTTTGTCTCTCATAGTTGAAGTGTACCTATGATGAAAATTACAGACCTCTCTCATCTTTCTAAGTAGGAGAACTTGCACAATCAGTGGCTGGCTAAATACTTTTTTGCCCCACTGTATATATATATAATTTTATGATATTTATTTACTTATTCTCTATTTTATTTATTAAAGTCAATATATTCAATGTATTTCTTTTTTTCTGTATTATTTTATTCTCTCTTTTTATGTTCTGTTTATTATATTCTCTCTTCCATATACTATATTCTTTATTTTATAATATTCCCTATTTTCTTTCTTATTTTTTCTATTTATTTATATTTTTTAATTATATTTCTTATATTCCCTATTTTATGTATTATGTTCTCTATTTTATTTGTTATATTTTACTATACTTACTATACTTGTATTTACATTTATTATTTTATATTTGTATTTATACTATTTTACTTTTCATTATATTCTCTATATTATAGCGTTCTCTTTTTAATTTATTATATTTAGTGTCTGTCTGTTTAACTTATTTATTGTTATACAATTATTTACAATTATTTATAGAACTGAACTTAATTATAATTTCTTAAATATAACATCTAATCTGCCCAAGCGGGTCGGGTGCCTTTTTAAGTCTTCCCAAGGTTCTCCCAAGGTTTCTTCCTTATAACAGTTAGGGATTTTCCTTGCCACTGTCTGCTGTGGATCTAGAAATTTATAAAGCTGCTTTGAGACAATGCTCCATTATAAAAAGGGATATAGAAAAAAGACTTGGCATGTGCTGGCATCCTTGTCGGCAGATGATTGAATAACCAAGACTAAAGGGTGTCCACATACATTTGGTCATGCCTTTTTTAATCACAGTTTTCCCTGCCATTGTTCCCGACACTGTCTGGAGCAGTATTTACCTGTTTTTTCCGGTAGAAGCCTTTCTTATCACAGTTTGGAATGCGAAGTCCTCGTGGGTTCATCATGTGCGTGTTTTTCAGGGTGTTAAGAATCCCTTCCATTTCCCGTCGGCATGGACCCTACACACACACACACACACACACACACACACACACACACACACACACACACACACACACACACAATCGTCAAGGAAAGCCTCACAAACAATGGAGACCGAACAGAGGCTGTTTTACACGTCCTTGGACACGTTTGAAGACAGGAACGCATACGACAGCTTTCCGTTCCAGCATAGTTTTGTACTGGAGGACCTTTTTGGAGGACTTTAGTAACAGAAGCCCTCCTTCTCAAAGACCTAGACCTAAAATGCACAGCCTGCCACAAGGCATGATGGACGAATCCCTGAGAAGGACCAAGCCTCCGAAAGGAGCCCTTTCAGACGCGCCCATAAAATCGGCGGCTATGGAATTGGATATTAGTGTAAGCGTTGTGACTCTATCTGTGCATACTGACCCCGATTCATTACTCAGGGACAAATATTGAGCTTCCAGGAAATGTTTAGTCTTTTCATGAAAACAGCTCCTGGTGAAACCAGCTAAACACACCACCCTGCTCTGCTCAGCACAGACCAGAGGTAAGGGCGTTAGGAGCGCTGCTTCATAACCTGAGCAAATACAGGCCTACAGGAAGTGCTCCCGAATCAGGAGAGGTCAAACACACTTATACACACAGGCCTATAACCCATGAATGACACAGTCAGCTCCAGAATTATTAGGACCCCTGCTGAGGACGGCCTCTGCCAACGTACAGGTCCCGACACTGAAGAACCCAACGAACGGAGTCCGAGACGCTCCTGTTAGCATCCTGATTGATCCTCAGTAACTCCAATCCTGATCCTGAGTAGCAAACGTATTACTCATGCAAAAACATTAAAAACATTCAGTCACTGCATTTACACTGAGCTAAATAAGAAATATATATATACATTTATTATTTTCTCTTTTTTATATATTATATTCCCCGTTTTATTTATTATACTCATCATTTTAATTAAAATACACTCTATTTTATTATATTTTATATTCATTTATTACATTATCTATTTAATGTATTGTATTTTATATTTATTTATTATAATGTCTATTTTCATTATTATTGTTCTATTTCATTTTTATATTCTCTATTTTATTTATTATATCTGGTACTTTATTTATGTTTTGTCTTTTATTCATGTTTTCTATTTTATTTGTTTTGTTCCTATTTATAATATTCATTATGTTATTTACTACATTGTCTATTTTTTGTATTATATTACATTGTATTATATTTTCTGTTTTATTTATTATATTCTCAAATGTAATGTATTATTTATTATATTTTCTAATTAATGTGTTATGTTTTATATTCATTTATTAGATTATCCATTTCATTTATTATATTTTGTATTAATTGTATTATATTTTATTTATCTATTTTAATTATTATATTCTCAATTTCATTTATGATTTTTCTGTTTCATATATTGTATTCTCTCGTTTATTTATTCATTAAATTCTCTTCTTTTATTATATTATTTCTTTTTAGTTTTTTGTTATTTAGTTGTTGTTGATTTAACTGATTTATTCTTAAAATGTAATATTTGTATAATTTAGTTCTGCGCTGTAACCTATATATATTAATAATAAAAATGTTTTAAGCTGTATTAAAATTTGCCTTACACTTTACAGTAGCTGCCTTTTAGACTAAATCTGGAGCAGCGAGGTGACATCCAAACGTTAAGCAGCGACTCCTCCACCTCACCATAAAGCCACGTGCCATGTTATAACTGAACTACACAAACTGATTCGGTCCGGAGAAGGAGTCGATTCCTCACACAGAAACTGACTCACCACACATTCAGTGGAAATGACCTTAATATAACAAAGTGTGAGCGGTGTCTCATTAATCTAAAGTGACAGGCTCCCAAAACCGGCCGTACTGAAAAGCGTAACACATGTTATTTTGAAATAAGATGCACTGGAGCGCATACTTTTGGCCGTGTCGTCTAAACTTGGCGTTCTTTTCTTTAACAGGCCGCAGAGATATTTGGTAGAGGGGAACGGAAAAAAAAAGTCATTCTGAAACAAAGGTGACTGAAACCGCAGCGCTGGTGCTGTTCTTCATCTCCGCACAGCTTCCCAGCACATGAAGGAAGCCACATGAATGAAAGGCCCCCAAACCCCCAGCCCTCAGCGGCCACAGCCGAGCAGCTCAGCTCGGTTACAGCAGCAGCAGGGACTGTGGCCTCCGGAACGGCCCCAACACACAGAGCCACGGAGAGGCGCACACACACACACACACACACAGGCACACACACACACACAGGCACAACAGGCACACACGCACGCA
Source organism: Ancistrus triradiatus (assembly GCA_025084515.1). Classification (NCBI taxonomy): domain Eukaryota; kingdom Metazoa; phylum Chordata; class Actinopteri; order Siluriformes; family Loricariidae; genus Ancistrus; species Ancistrus triradiatus. The sequence continues at coordinate 194,200 of JAJAGP010001088.1, read as the reverse complement.
CACACACAGGCACACATACACACACACACACACACGCACACACAGGCACAGACAGGCACGCACGCACGCACACACACAGGCACACACACACACACACACACACACACAGACAGGCACACATGCACGCACACACACAGGCACACATACACACACACACACACACACACGCACACACACAGGCACACACACAGAGGCACAGACGCACGCACGCACACACGCACGCACACACACAGGCACACACACAGGCACAGACAGGCACACACGCACGCACACACACAGGCACAGACAGGCACAGACACCACGCACACACACAGGCACACACACAGGCACAGACAGGCACACACACACACACACACACACATGCACACGACGCACGCACGCACACACACAGGCACACACACACACACACACACAGGCACAGACAGGCACACACGCACACACACACACACAGGCACAGACATGCACACACGCACACACACACACAGGCACAGACAGGCACACACGCACGCACACACACAGGCACACATACACACACACACACACACACAGGCACAGACAGGCACACACGCACGCACACACACACGCACACACACAGGCACAGACAGGCACAGACACACGCACACACCAGTCCTACCAGTTTCTCCTCTTTCTAGCTTTCCAGCTATGCTGCTATAGCTAATGCTGCCGGGGTCTCATGCTACACTTGGCATCAGTGATTGTTAATAAACACTGTGCTCTTAATCAATAACTAATTACATTTTCTGTTTTCTCTCCGAGCTGTGTTCCGGCAGTTCCGGCCCCACACATGATGTACATCTGCTGTAGCTCCACTCAAGCTGCTTCCGTCATCAGCTCCAGCCCCATCATACCCCGGCCACTTAATGCCGATGTGCATAATTCACATTTTATTCAAACTTTGACTCCATGACTTTAGTTCGCTCTTAGATTTATCATCTACGCCGCCCAAGGAGGTTGGGTCCCAAGGTTTCTTCCTAGAACTAGGGAGTTTTTCCTTGCCACTGTCGCCCTAGGCTTGCTCAATTTGGGATTGGACGTAGTTATTAGGAGATAATCTAAACTTGTAAAGTTGCTTTGAGACAATGCTCCATTGTAAAAAGCGCTATATAAATAAATCTGACTTGACTTGACAATTACAAATCCTTTCTTATTTCTTTCTTTCTCTTTAGCATTCATCGCTTTCTTTCTTTCACAGAATTCTCTTTAGCTTTTTTCTTTTTAGCATTTATTTTAAGTCTTTAGCATTCATTTCTTTCTTTCTTTTCTCCTTTGCATTCATTGCTTTTTCTTCCTTTCTATTTCTTTTCTCTTTAGAATTCATTCATTTCTTTCTTTTTCTCTTTCTTTGTCTCTCTTTCTTTCTTTCTTATTTATTCATTTCCTTTTGTTCTTTTCTCTTCTGCATTAATTTCTTTCTTTCTCTCTCTCTCTCTCTCTCTTTCTTTCTTTCTCTCTCTCTCTCTCTCTCTCTCTCTCTTTCTTTCTTTCTTTGTTTCTCTCTCTCTCTCTTTCTTTCTTCACACAACTTTCAACGTGGCATGGTCGCTGGTGCGACAACTACAAACTATTCTCCAAATCAGCAGCAGGACCTAAGCCTCTTTTCTAATAATTTTTATGACCCTGAGCTGTCAGTAGCGTGCCTGTAATTTTCTCTGCTGCTGGCAGGAAAAATCAGAGCATGGCAAATGGTATCATGCAGCTGGAGGATGCCAGTCAGTGCCCGTACCCAGAGTGCCAGGACTGGAGCAGCACGGAGTGGAACCGTGCCCTGTGCAGAATGTGGTGCCTCACACAGGGCCTGTAATGGCAGGGCCTCCACTCTGATCCTATAAATACTCAAAGGAATTTTGTAACTAAGTAACCCAGCCCAAATAATCTGACTTAGTAACAAACGGGGCAGGAGAGCAGCTTAGAGAGTACTGAGGAGGGTTCATACAGGATTTAGGATCGGGACTGTGGGGATTCATCCAGAACAGCTTTAGTGAGGTCAGAGACTGATACTGGACAAGAGGGCCGACTCACAATCTCACTTTCTCTTTACCATTTCTTTCTTTTGTACATTTGCTTTTTCCATCTATCTGTCCTTCTTTCTTTAGCATTCATCAATTTGTTTCTTTATTTCTTCTCAGTATTCTCTTCCTTCTGTCTTTTTCCTTTAGCATTCATTCATTTCTTTCTTTTTTCACAACATTCTCTCCTTTCTTCGTTTCTACCTTTGTTCCTTCCTTCCTACCTTCCTTCCTCCACTCCATTGTTTCTTGATGATGTATCTCTTGATGATTGGTTAAACCCATGCAGCTTGGAGGATCCCAGTGCTGATGTTGATTTACCAGAGGGGGTTTGAACTCTGCAGTTATTGGGAGAAGCAGCAGAGTGTTGATTGGTTGGTTGGTATCTTTTATGTGCTGTGCCCCTCCCTCAGCACTGGGTGCCCCTGCTCTGTAACTTTATGCGGTCTGACACTTCGGGGCTGAGTCACTGTGGTTCCTAAACACTTCCACTTTATAATAAAACCACTCCCAGCTGATGGTGGAAAATCTAGGAGGGAAGAAATTTCACCAACTGACAGTTCCAGTCCTCACACTAAGATGTTCTGCTACCAGTTCCAGTCCTCATACTAAGATGTTCTGCTACCAGTTCCAGTCCTCACACTAAGATATTTTTTCTGGTACCAGTTCCAGTCCTCACACTACCATGTTCCAGTACCAGTTCCAGTCCTCACACTAAGATGTTCTGGTACCAGTTCTAGTCCTCACACTAAGATGTTTTTTCTGGTACCAGTTCCAGTTCTCACACTAAGATTTTTTTCTGGTACCAGTTCCAGTCCTCACACTATGATGTTCCAGTACCAGCTCCAGTCCTGATACTAAGACATTCTGGTACCAGTTCCAGTCCTCACAGTAACATGCTCCGGTACCAGTTCCAGTCCTCACACTAAGATGTTCTGGTACCAGTTCCAGTCCTCACACTAAGATGTTCTGGTACCAGTTCCAGTCCTCACATTAAGATGTTCTGGTACCCGTTTCCAGTCCCCACATTAAGATGTTCTGGTACCAGTTCTAGTCCTCTCACTAAGATGTTCGGGTACCAGTTCCCAGTTTCTCACACTAAGATGTTCTGGTACCAGTTTTCCAGTCCTCACACTAAGATGTCCTGGTAACCATTTTCCAGTCCCTCACATTAAGATGTTCTGGTACCAGTTCCAGTCCTCATACTAAGATGTTCTGCTACCAGTTCCAGTCCTCTCACTAAGATGTTCTGGTACCAGTTCCAGTCCTCATCCTAAGATGTTTCTGCTACCAGTTTCCAGTCCTCACACTAAGATGTTCTGGTACCAGTTCCAGTCCTCACATTAAGATGTTCTGGTACCAGTTCTAGTCCTCTCACTAAGATGTTCGAGTACCAGTTCCAGTCCTCACACTAAAAGTTTTTTTTCTGGTACCAGTTTCCAGTCCTCTCACTAAGATGTTCTGGTACCAGTTCCAGTCCCCACACTAAGATGTTCTGCTACCAGTTTTCCCAGTCCTCATACTAAGATGTTCTGGTACCCGTTCCCAGTCCCCACACTAAGATGTTCTGGACCGTACCCGTTTCCAGTCCCCACACTAAGATGTTCTGGTACCAGTTCTAGTCCTCTCACTAAGATGTTTGGGTACCAGTTCCAGTCCTCACACTAAGATGTTCTAGCTACCAGTTCCAGTCCTCTCACTAAGATGTTCTGGTACCATTTCCAGTCCTCATACTAAGATGTTTTCTTGGTACCAGTTCCAGTCCCCACACTAAGATGTTCTGGTTACCAGTTCCAGTCCTCTCACTAAGATGTTTGGGTACCAGTTCCAGTCCTCACACTAAGATGTTCTGCTACCAGTTCCAGTCCTCTCACTAAGATGTTCTGGTACCAGTTCCAGTATTCATACTAAGATGTTCTGGTACCAGTTCCAGTCCTCACACTAAGATGTTTTTTCTGGTACCAGTTCCAGTTCTCACACTAAGATGTTTTTCTGGTACCAGTTCCAGTCCTCACACTACGATATTCCGGTACCAGTTCCAGTCCTCACACTGAGATGTTTTTTCTGGTACCAGTTCCAGTTCTCACACTAAGATGTTTTTCTGGTACCAGTTCCAGTCCTCACACTACGATGTTCCGGTACCAATTCCAGTCCTGATACTAAGACATTCTGGTACCAGTTTCAGTCCTCACAGTAACATGCTCCTGTACCAGTTCCAGTCCTCACACTACGATGTTCCAGTACCAGTTCCAGTCCTCACACTAAGACGTTCCGGTACCAGTTTCAGTCCTCATACTAAGACATTCTGGTACCAGTTCCAGTCCTCACAGTAACATGCTCCGGTACCAGTTCCAGTCCTCATACTAAGACGTTCTGGTACCAGTTGCAGTCCACACTCTTAGACCAAATCAATCAGGTTTTTTCAAGTTTTTTGAGTCTTCTTTGTACCATTTAGGGATTTTCCTTGCCACTGTGGATCGAGATATTTATAAAGCTGCTTTGAGCCAATGCTCTGTTATGAAAAATACATGTGAGGATCTTAAGCTGCAGCTCTTCTTTTGGAGTTGGTACAGGACTGAGCCTGAACTTGTAGGCATGATGATCCTTCTGAACACACTGGAAAGCTTCCAAACGCTGAGCAGGAAAAATCCAAATGAACTTGTTTTTCACACCTGGCATCTTTCCTAGCGCTCATGTTTCACAGTGATTCTTTTTTCATTTCTGTACTTATTGCAGTGTTAAAAGTTTTGCTGAAGTAAGTAAAATCGATGGGGGATGATGCTTAGCTCTCTTTAATCGCTGTATTATATCAACGGCAGGAGACTCTGAAGCAGCTTTAAAGTCGACTATACGTTTTTAATAGTTTATTTTGTTTTCTGAATTTAGAACCATCTCCAAGCCTTGCAAAAGTTACAGCATAACCTCACATAGATGTTCACCCAGCTGCTTATGATGCAGGAAATCACAGGTTTAACACCAACCATTTTTAGTAGCTGAATCTCCTTATTTACGTTTCTAAAGCAAACCGGCACAAGTCTAGAAGCGCAGTACAGACCCTAAGGAGCTGAAAGAAAACATGACCCCAACAAGAAAACTGTCAATTCAAACAGTGGAAAGAATTTAAAAACTCCTTCAAGAAGGAAATCCAACAACGGCAAAAGATGGGTTTTCCTTAGGCTTTTATTTCATTGCAGACAGTATGAAGCCAAGATATTTCATGTTTTTCTTGCTGAGAAAGATCCATTCATGCATTTCAGGCCTGCAACACATTCCAAAAAAATCTGGGAATCTTTCTTTCTTCATTCTTTAGCATTCTTTCTTTTTGTTCTTTCTTTCCTTTCTTTCTTTAGCATTCATTAATTTTTTCTTTCTTTATCAGTATTCTGTTTAGCTTTTTCTTTATCGTTAGCATTTCTTTCTTTCTTTTCTCTTTAGAAATGATTGCTTTCGTTCTTTCGTTCGTTCTTTTTCTTTCTTTCTTTCTTTCTTTCGTTCTTTTTCTCCATATTCTCTTTGGCTTTTCTTTTCTCTCTAGCATTTTTTTTTCTTCTTCTTTCTTTCTTTCTTTCTTTCTTAGTATTCTGTTTAGCTTTTTTCTTTTTCTTTAGGGTTTCTTTCTTTCTTTCTTTCTTTCTTTACCCCACTCAATTGTTTCTCGGTGATGTAATTAGGGCAATTTAAGGCTAGTAATTAAGTAAAAAATTAAATAATGATGTGATTTCAAACAGGTGATTATAATCATGATTTGGTATAAAAGCAGTATCCACAAAAGGCTGAGTCTGAGGAGTTAAGATGATCAGAGGATCTCCAGTTTATCAACAAATGTTAAAAACAATGTTCCTCAAAGAGAGACTGGAAGGGATTTATATATTTCTCCCCCTACAGAGCATAATTTCATTAAACAATCCAAGGAGTCTGGAGGAATTTCCTAAAAAGCCAAAAACTGAAGAGGGGTGATCTCCGCTCCCTCAGACGGCACTGCATCAAGAACCATCATTCATCAATAGCTGATAGAACCTCATGGGCAAGGGATTCCTTTATCAAACCTTTATGAAGCTCCACAATACAGATTGTGCTCAGACCCATCAGTATAACAGATCTTTTTTTGGAAGACAAAAGACGAAAATTGGGATTGGACGTAGTTATTAGGAGATAATCTAAACTTGTAAAGTTGCTTTGAGACAATGCTCCATTGTAAAAAGCGCTATATAAATAAATCTGACATGACTTGACGAAAATCCAGACTGTTATGAGGAACAAGTCCAAAATCCAGGCTCTGTCATGGTATGGGGTCGAGGCAGGGCCCTTTCAGCAAGACAAATCAGAAAAATTAGGACGTTCTTCTTTGAGGAACATAGTTTTTAAACATGTCAGTCATTTTCTCACACATCTGTTGAAAAACTGGAGATCCTCGGATCATCTTTGCTCCCCTAAAGGACCAGGGAATTTGGGAATCGTGACCTCAACAGGAGACTTACACCAACCCAAAGACGTTCCACATAAAAACAGGAGCATTGTAAGAGCTGGATCTCGTTACTGGCGTTTCACACAGAGCCTGTACATTGTAAAACGCCATTCTTGTTCAATGGCAGCATTATGCAATCCCTGCCCCAGCATACCACACGGAATGCGGGTTCGGTGCCAAGCCTGCGCCGACACAGCTACTTCAACTCATTAAAATACTGAGAGCGCTCTGATTTTAGCCACAGGTGTGTTTGATTAAATCCTGCAGGACTCCGGGAGAACTGTTCTCTCTCTCCAGCTCTACTGCTACCACGCAAATTGTGCCGCCCCGCGGGCGCGTTACCTCGGGAGCACCCGAAACACACGTGGCTGATTGCGTACTAGATCTTTTACAGCGCCTTACATCTTCCACAAACACTGCAGGACAATTGAGCGTCTGTGCCCCCCGACCTGCCAAATCAGCTCCGTTACTCAACAGTCACCCAACAGAGCCTGGCATTGTACTTACATACTCGGGCTCCAGCTTGGACTCGAAGGAAACGTTCTGCTGGTTGGAGCTGGGCACGGTCGGAGATTCCTTAATTTTAAAGCTCTGGCTCTTCCTGATTTTCTCACGCCGGATGTCCTCGGGCCTGGGGTGACGCGGGAAGGGTGGATACCGCCGGCCGTGGGAGGCAAGGACGTTCGTCGAGTGCTCTTGCCCGGCTGGTACCGAGGGACTTGTTGTGTTGATGCTGGAATTTTCCTCGGGCATCCTGGCACTGTGAACTGAAAACCAGATAGAAGGAATGCTGGGAACATGCACAATTGGGACCAAACTCTTTCCTCTAGACAAACTTCTAGGAAACAACGCTTATTGTTTAGAGACTCCAAGCCCCTGAAGTTATTTATTTTATTGTCAGAACGCACTAAATTAGATCTCATTTCTGGAACTGCAGTCGCCATTCTGTTCTTCATCCCCGCATTAGTCACCCGTTACACACCCTCTATCTAAGGCTGAAAGCTCGCCTATAAGGGCTGTAAAACGATTATTACAGAGGACAAAACATGGATGAGAGAGAGAAGCCTTTCCTTCTGGAACAAACCCAAAAACAGGACAAACATGGAGAGGTTCAACTGCAAAGCACCTCTGAGATTTTTCTACCCTAGCCTGAGCTGCACGTGTTTGGGTCATGATCAAACATGCCTCTGTTGTACTAAGTCAGAGCCAGATTTATTAACTCCAGAATTACTGGGCCATCCTTACTCACAAGCCCAAATCAGGACAACTTATTCATTGCAGACAGTGCAACCCGAGATATTTCATGTTCTTTGTGGACTTTTAATTAATTTGTTAATAAACATCCATTCCTGCATTTCAGGCCTGCAACTCATTCCAAAAAAAGGTTGGGATGGGGCTTTTGGACTCGTCTTTCCCCATTTCCACTGTATGATGGTCCATCCCAGATGCCTCCGAGCCCAGAGAAGCCAACACCGCTTCTGGACATGGTTATAACATAAGGCTTCTTTTTAGCACAGTAACGTTTTAAGTGGTATTTGTGAACTCTGTATTGTAGAGCTTGGTAAAGGTTTCATAAAGGAATCCCTTGTCATGTGGATCTATCAGCTATTGATTAAGGACAGTTCTTGATGCAGGAGATCACCCCTCTTCAGTTTACGCACTGAAATTTCTCCAGATTCCTTGAATCTTTTAATAATATTATGCACTGTAGAGGAAAAATATATAAAAATTCCTTCCAATCTTTCTTTGAGGAACATTGTTTTTAAGCATTTCAATCATTTTCTTACACATTTGGTGACAAACCGGAGATCCTCTGATCACCTTTACTCCTCAAAGACTCAGCCTTCCGTGGATAATGTTGTTCCAAATCATTTCTAGCCTTAAACTGCCCCCGCCCCAACTTATTTTGGAACATGTTGAAGGCCTGAAATGCAGGAATGGATGTTTATTTTAAAAAGAAAAACATGAAATATCTTAGGTTCATACTGTCTGCAATGAAATAAAAGTCAAAGGAAACGGTGGAACACTGTGCTTTTTTTATTTGCACTGTCCCAACTTACTTCGTAGACGTTCCAAATGCCCTTAGTCATCTCTCAGCATGGATAGACTCAGCAGCCATTAACTATCGTAGGTGTCTGGAGAGCAATGAGTGTGTTTTAGGGGTACAAATGTGACGATGTGTGTTCTCTTTATTAAGCCATCTAATGCAATTGCATTTCTCGAACACCAGAGGGCGAAGCCATGTTCCCAGACCAGCTTCGTATCTTACGTTCTCATTGAGCTTGTTTGTTTACTTTGATTTTTTATCTAAGATTAAGAGCTTAGTTACTTAAATTTGGTAAAAACATTACAACCTCCTTCTACTTTCTGTTTTTCTTTTTTTTAATACAAGAAAAGTATTCACTGTTTTGAATTGCTATTCTTCTGAAATAAAAAAAGGAAAGTTTTCACTCAGTTATTTAAGATACAGTGAAGCTACAATAGAACATTTTGTCTACACTTTCAAACTTCTGTTTCTAGTCATTTCTTTTAATTGCAGTTTTTGCTTATAAACTTATACAAGAAAACGTGCATTTTTTTGCGTTGTTTGCATCTTGGAAATAAAAAAAATTTCTTTTATCAATTGTAAATCAATAATTGTGGTCAATTCGAATCGTGACTGTAATAAATGACTATAGTAGACGTGCAGCATTTTGGTGAGAAGGGGCGAAAGAACGACTACGACGCGCAAAAAGGGACCCAACCTCCTTGGGCGGCGTAGATGATAAATGTAAGAATGCAACTAATTTACCTAAACTAATAACTCAATAGCTGGTGTGGCCCAGGTATGGTGGGGCTGGAGCTGATGACGGAAACAGCTTGAGTGAAGCTGAAGCGGATGAACGTCATGTGTTATTTGGGTTCTAGGACAATGAGGATGTTAGAATTTTGTAGTCACCAAGTCTCCACGATGAACAATTAGACTCCACCCTCCCCTCGTACCAAGGCATGCCAGAGGAAAACCTTTAACCACATTGACATGATAGCATTGTGCAGTGCCCAGGAAATGCCCCAAGTGTGCCAAATACCCACAGGTGTACCTACTAAAGTGGTGGAGAAGTGGAAAGCTGTCAAGGCCTGGTAAAATTTCGAGACAAAGCCCTCAATGGATTTATACTGGGACTATTTAATAAATCTGGCAACCCTAAGCCTGGAACATGTGCTAAAACTCTTGAGGACCAACGGTGTTTTTCCATCTGCCATCTGCGGGGATGCCACGGGCATGACGTAAACTCTTAATAATTCATAATGGGTTTAAAGAAAACATTTCTGCTTTCCCAATCATTCCTGGATTTGTCCGGCATCTTCTGACGTTGTGCAATCTCTAATTTCCCATCAGGCATTAATAAAGCGGACGTATTGTCTAAAACTCTTGCTTTCGGTGCTTGCGGAGGACCTACCAATCCAAAATTTGTGAAATCAGGCAACCCAGTCATTTATTGATGGGCTGTTTACGTCTGAAAGCGTGGGACAGATTTGGCTTGTTTTCGTACATCACAAATGAGCTTATTAGAATAATCATGCCCTCATTTGAATAACTTAGCCTGCAGCCTCGTCGCACATTCAGGAAATACCTGGGGTATGCAAAAAGAGTTGGGGCTCTTTTAAGAGTTTTTTTGTGTAATTACTGCTTTGATTAAAGGTTCAGCTGCATTAATACATTTAACCCTAGTAGGAGCTATGTCTTTAGCAGCTTAAACAATCCTGACATAATACGTATCCTGTGGTCGTGGAAAAGATGGTACTGTGTTTCAGAAGGGCACAATGCCATGCACAATGCCACACCCAATGCCACAAAAACTACTTTTATTCTTAAGTCTGATAGCTTACATGTAGTTTGACTATTTGATGAACGTAGTAGTAACGTTCCTGGTTTGATCACATGTATAGAATCGAATGCATATGATTCAGTCCTGAGAAGAGTTGACTCAGTGATTTGATTCCATAAACACTAGGAGTCTTAAAATACGTTAAAATACGGAGTCGATTCCTCACACAGAAACAGAATCGCCTCACATTCAGATCATAGTGTGAAGTTACACTAACAATGTCAGCTCTAAGAAGCACCGGTAATTTAAAGTGAACATCTAAATTGCTTAAAAACAACTAATTAATTAAGCTTATGATATCATTTAACGATTACGAAGTGGTTTGAGCAGTCAATAGTTATCATTTAAAGTGACAGGTGCTCAAAACCAACCATTCTGATAAGCGCTGTTTGTTCCTTGTGGTATTTTGACCAAAGCATGTTTCGTTAAGACTTTTATTTCACCATTAAAAACCGAAAGTAGTCTATGGGGGGCAGAGGAAGACCAGCGTGATATGAATAATGTGGTGCATAGAAACATCATCAATTTAAACCACAATAAATAGCAAATGTTCACAATTAAAGGTCAATATCTTAAACAAGTGTTTTAATATGTTACGTTAAAACTGCTCTATTTACATATAAAGTACTGGTCAAAAGTCTTAGGCTACCATTAGATTTGTTGTTTTAGCAACTGTTTAATGACCATATATAACACATCACCAGCCAAAAACTCCACTGATCTCCATTCCAATCTTTGTGAGCTTGAGCGTATCTTAGCCTTTTCACTTGGTTCCTGTTTTGAAAAAAGAGTATTCCTGATCAATTTGGCATCCCAATGAAGCTGTAAGGGAGAGTCACACTAAATACTCACCACTATAGCCTATAGAAGCTGTCTTTTTTTTAATACTGCATACAAATTTCCTGTAATATCGGTTTTTATTCTAATAAAGAGGCTGACCAATTGCTAAAACGACAATCCAATGGTGGTCTAAGACTTTTGCACAGTAATGTACACTTCTGTAATACTGCCAAGAACCAGGTCTGATTTTTCTAAAAGTAAAACGCAGTCTTGTTTTAAAACCTATTCCTATCAGATATCGGAAAATAAATCCAGTGCTCAGGGCTTTTACATCACAGCTTGAGGGAAATCTCGCCATACACAAAAGTCCCAGGGATCATCCCCAGCACCCTCAGCTTTGACCTGAAATGACACTTTGTGCTAATGAGATGAAAAAACCTAATAACCTAATCATTAAGCCACTGAAGCAGGTCGGGTTCCTTTTTGAGTCTTTGGTCCTGACAAGATTTCTTCCTTATAACTTTTAATGATTTTCCTTGCCACTGCCACCCTAGGCTTGCTCAGTTTGGGATTGGCCTTGGATATTGGAAGATAACATAAAATGGTAAAGCTGCTTTGAAACAATGCTCCATTGAAAAACGCACTATAGAAATAAATCTTGACGTTTGCAATTTATCGATTCTGATTCTGGTTCCGATTCTGCTTAAGATTCTGGTTCTTATCAGTTCCAGTTTTTAATATATTAGAGCTCAGTATCATGCTTAGATGTTTTGCCATGTTGATAACAGATCAACTTTCCACACATTACATTTAGCCTTTTCGTTTCTCACACAAACGTTTGAGCACTTATTGTTGAGCAGTGCATCTCCCACTTAGACTCTAGGGAAGCGTATCAAAACAAAACTATGTCATGATGTAGTTAGTGAGGTGTCATGCTGCAGATAGGTGCCTCCTTAATTTGATACAGACTGATTTTTGCACATAAAGCAGAAAATGTGTGAGTAGGAACCGATAAGCGGAATCGAAAGACAATTTTTTATAAGATAAGAAAAGATAAGATAAGCCTTTAATTATAGCACAGGGGGAGATTATCTGGTTACGGCACCAAGAAGGAAGAAACAGAATAAATACAAGTATACACACACTTTAAAAATAATGAAATAAAAAAGCACTATACAATAAAATAGAATATATGAAAAAAACCCATCATTTTTGGAATTATGACCCTGCCGGAACTCAAACCCAGGTCCATGCACTAGTGGGTGAGCGTCTCAGCCCTGTACAACACTTAAATATGATTTTAGGTATCACTAACAAATCCTGGCACCTTACAAAAAACAAGGGATCATCTGGGAAGGACCAAACTTTTCTGTTTCACTCTTCAGTTTTAAAATGCATGCACATTTCCTGCAAAACAATAAAACCTTGTACTTGTAGGGTGCACAAACTTTTGCATAAGACTCTAAGTAAGTAAACTGTGTAATGATTTAAACTCAATGATGTATGATATCTAATAATATCTAAACTACTCAAGTCTGAACACAAACACACTTGGTTTATCAAATGAAGGTTGCATTTTTGTGTAAACAGACACAAAGTTATGATTGTGTATTATTATCCTTTAGGATAATACAGTCCCCATAAATACCTACAATATATACCACACACGCACACACACACACACACACACGCACACGCACACACACACGTGGATGGATGCGCGGTACCTTCGGGCGCGCTGACCGCGCTCTCGTTCACGCAGACGCCGCGTCCCTCCAGCAGCGCGTGCAGAGGTCTGGCTTCCCCGGGCCGGTGGCGGCAGACCAGCCCCGCTCCGCAGCGCCCCGTGTACACTCCGCACGCGCGGCCCTCGGACAGCGCGCACGTCACGCAGCAACCGCAGCCCGGCTCACGCACGCGCTCCGCGCAGTCAGCGGCCACCGGCTCACACAGCGTCCGCGCTCCCGGGTCACAGGGCTCGCAGCGGATCACGGCTCCCACCGCCGCGGACACGCGAGCGGCCGCGGCCAGCGTCACCGACACGAGCAGAGAGCGCAGCGCGGCCACCATACTCACTCAGTCCCGGAGAAACGCACGCGCTTAGTAAAACGTTTCTAAGGAAAAGCTGCCCGACCAGAGGCGCGCTTTCATCTGAGAACCTCACTCTATATATATAGAGGGAGAGAGGGTCAGAGTCACACCCCTGCAATGAATAATGAAGCAGCATCTCCGTGACGTCACCAAAAAAAAAGACAAAAAAAAACATGGCACACACTTCATGCAAATAAGGCATGCACACTTCTGCACAAGGCTGTGTACTACTTTAAAGAAGCAAATGTCTCTTAATGAGGGTTTGGTGACTTTTGTAGTTTTGTAATCGTTGTAAGAACAGTTATTGGCACAAAATGTAACCGAACCATGTAAGTTGTACTTCAAGTGCCTGTTAAGTTTTCAACAGCTGCCTAATCCTACTCTCTAAGTCAGTTTCTCTAAGGCTACACTTACACAGCAGGTAAAACTGGCCCAGATCTGATCTTATTAGGCTGCTCACATTGTCTTCTTATTGTGACCTATATTGGACATTGGTCTGGACCCATGGTCACACCAGTAACTGAAAACAAAAGTCTGTATACAGTGGTACTTCGGTTCTCAACCACCTCGGAACTCGTCGAATTTTCGACTCTCGAAGCATTTTGACTAGAAAAATGTGTCTCGGTTCTCAATGTTTGGGACTGTGGTAGCCTAGCGGGTAAGGTACTGGACTATGGACCAGAAGGTCCAGGGTTCAAATCCCACCTCTGCCAAGCTGCCACTGTTGGGTTCTTGAGCAAGACCCTTAACCCACAGTTGCTTGGATTGTAAGACTGTATCAATTGTAAGTCGCTCTGGATAAGGGCGTCTGCTAAATGCTGTAAATGTAAAAAATGCTGTAAATGTTTGCTCGGGACTCGCTTAAACTTGTATGAGTCGAGCTTTGCCACTTGTTTCAGCCAGACCTTGATTCACGATTCATGATTCAGTACTCAGTGATTCATTGATTCAGATTCACAATAGCTCTCAGTCAGTGCAGTACTGTATTCTTAGTGCAAATAAGACTGCATTGGTCTTTATCTGGTTTCAATTCATGACTCACTAAATGACATGATATTTTAACACTCTATTATAAATAAGCTGGGTGGTAATGATTTTGGGTAGCTGTGGGTTAATGTAAGTGTTAATGTGGAATATAATACAGTACAGACTATATTAAACTCATCGGTTCATGATATATGTAACTTATGATGGATTTGTTGAACATATCCCCATCATAAATCACGGAGCTCCTGTACAAAGGAACTCCATTAATGCATATAATGCCTTATACAGGGGGATTTTCTGGGGATCTGGAACCCATTCATTCAATTTGCATTATTTCGTATGAGAAACATTTGCTCTGTACTCATTGTTTTCGGTACTTGACAAGCATTCTGGAAGAAATTAATGATGAGAACCGAGGTACTTCTGTATTAAAGATGTTTAAAGATGTTTAATAAGCTCATTTTCGAGAGAAAAGGTGGGAAAATGGCCAAAAAGGAAAAAAGCTATAAAAGAACCAAAGAGGAAAGGAAATAAGCTATGGCTTATGTAAATATTTGCCAATAAAGATTTGCAATGAATCACTTTACTTATTGTGTTTTTTAGATCAAACACAGTGGAGGGGGGGAGGGGGGTAAGCACTGGTCTGAACAGTTCACGCTCCCAAACTGAGTTCCAGAGGTAAACAATTAAAATGGATCAACAATAACAGGCACTTCTTTAACGGTCTTGTAAAAAAGGGCTTGTTATTCTTTGGTTTCTTTAAACTTCGCTTTTAAGCTTTTGATTTTCCTATTGGCCTTCACACAAGTCCTTAGCAATTTTCTTAAATGTGGAGCAGTCTTGATATGTGCCTTCTAATTTTGTTTGCAGAGAGACATCAGCCCAAATATTGATGAGCTCTGTTACTTCACTATTCTGCTGTCATTTTCCCTTCTCAACGTGCATTTGTAACGAATGACGAGTTGGAATGACATAAGAGGCACATGGATTCTAAATAAGACCGGGATAAACCAGGGAACAGCTATAAAACAATAGCTACCAGATCTACTGTTATGGCAATAATAATATGTTCAAATCAACTTACTTGCCAAGCACAGTAAGAAAGATGGTAAAAATAGCAAAAAAGAGCAGCATCTCGGGGTCAACAGGTCCCCAAAACTACCAAATCCCAAAATCAACTGTGGGAGCAATTGTAAGAAAATCGAAGACATACAAGACCATTGATAATCTCCCTCGATCTGGGGCCCCATGCAAGATCCCACCCCGTGGGGTCAAAATGATCATGAGAACAGTGAGCAAAAATCCCAGAACTACACGGAGGGACCTGATGAATGACCTGCAGAGAGCTGGGACCAAAGTAACAAAGGCTACCATCAGTAACACAGTACATCGAGAGGGACTCAGATCCTGCAGTGCCAGGCGTGCCCCCCTGCTTAAGACAGTACATGTCCATTTGCCAGAGAGCATATGGATGATCCAGAAGAGGATTGGGAGAATATCATGTGGTCAGATGAAACCAAAATGGAACTTTTTGGTAAAAACTCTACCTACCTACCGTGAAGCATGGGGGTGGAAACATCATGCTTTGGGGCTGTTTTTCTGCAGAGGGGACAGGACGACTGATCCGTGTTAAGGGAAGAATGAACGGGGCCATGTATCATGAGATTTTAAGCCAAAACCTCCTTCCATCAGTGAGAGCATTGAAGATGGAACGTGGCTGGGTCTTCCAGCATGACAATGACCCCAAACACAACGCTCGGGCAACGAAGGAGTGGCTCCATAAAAAGCATTTCAAGGTCCTGGAGTGCCCTAGCCAGTCTCCAGACCTCAGCCCCATAGAACATTTGTGAAGGATGTTGAAAGTCTGTGTTGCCCCAAAACATCACTGCTCTAGAGGAGATCTGCATGGAGGGATGGCCAAAATACCAGCTACAGTGTGTGCCAACCTGGTGAAGACATACAGGAGTCTTTCAACTTCCGGAGTCTTTTAACTCCGGAAGTTGACTCAAAAGTCAAAGATACTCTACAGCTCTGCCAGACATTTATACAGCACTGTACTTAATAACTGTTACAAATTCTTATGTTAATTGCTTATTTTCTATATTAATTGTGAATCCCCATGAATTAAAAAAAAGTTTAGGGTGAGTAACAGCTAGGCTTCTACTTGAGTGTCAGTGGTATTTCTGACGCATTTACTTATCCTATATTTTCTTCACAGCTCCAAAACACACCTAAAATAATTCTACAAAACCAATAAAGAACTCCACTACGTAAGATAGGTGTTTGTTTATTCCAGTAATGTATCGTATGATGCACAGTAAGCACTTCAAGTTTTATAAAAGATACAAAGATAATAAATACTATAGAGTATTTGTATTGTACTATACTAAATGTTTTCTTATTGTGGTTTAATATTATTGTTTAAAAGAAAGCACAATGTAAAGTATCTAAGCTACAGCACTGAGTAACTGAAGGTATATTACCCTAAAAAGACTGTGTGACTATGGTAATGTCCGTACCTGTATTTGGAAGGCTAACCATATATGTAAACACCTGAAGTTTTAAATGCTACTGGGACTTTGACTGGAACCATGTTCTATGGTCAGCTTTTTGGCAACAAACACTCTGAAAAGACCCTGATCCCCACTGTTAAGTATGGTGGAGAATCTGTGATGTTAGGGGTTGTTTATCCTCCAAAATGCCCTAGGTACCTGGTTAGGGTACATCTGTCTCCATCTGAACAGAAACTAAAAATGGGTGGTAAGTGAATCTTTCAGAATATATGTCCAGATCAACACAAACATGGTTTAATGAACATGTGGACCTGCAGCCCAGAGAGAACCTGTAGGGGGTGCTAAAGTGGAGAGGACCAATTATCTGGAGTATTTGGAGAGATTCTGTAAAGAGAGACTCAAATTATCAAATTCCCTGCCTTCCAACCCAGAGCAATGGTTCCCAACCTTGGTTCCTTGGAGGCCTGTCGTACGAGTATCTAAGAACAGCGAAGAGATTCATTGCAAATATTTAATGGCAAAAATGAACATTAATTATAGCTTTATTCCTTTTCTCTTGAGCTCCTTTTATAGCTTTCCCTCCATTTTCATTTTGGCTCCTTTTCTCTTTTCAAGAAAGCTAGATGTTTGGACAAAAGCTTATTAAATATATTTTTAAGTCATTTTATATACTGAGATTTTTCAAGTGAGTGTGACATTTAAATTTCCGTTACTCTGGGTCCCGGGAGAACTGTAACCCCAGATTGGGAACCATGGCTTTAGAAGATTTTATAGGCGTTTTATGGACAGATGAGAGAATCATTTGGTTTATATGGGAAGCGTTATGTGTGGAGAAAGAAAAGTGCTGCATTTCAGTGAAACATAGTGGTGGTAGTATCATGGTTTGCCATTTTGGTGCAAAACCATCACTAATGGAACAATGAATTCTGAATTTTCGCAGCAAATTCTAAAGGAAAATATCAGGACATCTGTCCAGGAAAAGAGAATGTGGGAACATCATGCAGCGAGAACGACCCTAAGCACACAAGTGATTCTACCACAGAATGGTTAAGAAGAATAAAGTTTTGGAATGAAGAGTTGGATGTCCTGACCTTAATACAATAAAACTTCTGTGGAAGGACCTTTGAGGGCCTGAACCCACAAACATCCCAGAGTTGAAGCGGATGAATCTACTTTTAGTACATGTGTGCAAATCTGATGATGCTTCAGCTCACATTCATGCAGAAATCGAGAAAGTTCTGCATAACCACGTATTGGTTTGAGCCGAAATGTGAAGATCATGTCACAACAGGGAGCCTGGCTTGAGCTTGGATCTCAAACACACACAAAACACATTGTAAAAGGGAAAAAAACCCCAGTGACTCTGGTTTGTAGGTTATTACTGTGACCAGCTGTTTGGTTTATTCCATTATGACTGAGTGTTTACCTCTGCCTGGCCTCTAAAGGTTTTTGTTTCCCAGAAGTGGAGGATTTTGCACAGCATGATGCAGCATTTTTACTAGTACACACAATTCAACTCGTCATAATCTTCGACTGTTTATATGCGGATTAGACGCCTGAGAATGAGAAACGCTGTCTCATCAAATCTAACGGTGAGGCAGCATGGTCCAGCACGTTAGATAAATATGTACCCTCTGATGTAAATACCAAACAGGGCATTGTATTTCAAATACTCTACAAACCCACAGGCTTACCTTAAGCCCCAAACTAAGGATTTTAAAAGGTTAAATCCATTTGCTCGCCTGATTCCGGTTAAACAGACCACTTTTCTTGCCATCTTAGAAGGGACATTTTCCATTAAAACAGATTTTCTCAGTGCTTGTAAAAGTGTACAAGGTTGACGTGACATTTTGTCCAACCAATCAATGTACTTAAACCAATCAGAGAAACCACTGAAACAACATACAGTCCGGATTAAAAATAATGCTGATTAACTGTTTACAACAGCACACATTAAGCGCTATGGTAAGAAAACAGTTTGTTCTCATAGTGGATGCACGAGTACGTATCATGAGTACGAACCTGCCTAGTCACAAACCTGTCGCCTTGCCAACCCCGGTCAATCGTAATAAGCCTACAATGGCCACACAAGTGTCAAAACTGGACTAAAGGATGAGCCCTGTTTTCTTTTCAATCATGTGGAGAGTCGAATACGTTGGCACCATTTTACCTGGTAGCAGGATCTGTGTCAGGGTTATGTTGGCACCAGGGCAAGCAAAGAATGACATGAATGACAGTCTTAGAGAATCAATGACTATGGAGCTCTCTAAGACTCCCTATAATGTCCGGCACTCTGGCTCCTGAGATACGTGTAACCCTAGCTGCTCCCGATGATAAAGCCCTGGAGGTCATTAGACCACGCAAGCCCTTCCACCATGGCAAGGCCCTGAAAAAGAATTGGGTGGGTAATTTGGTACAACCATAACTTTGACCTTAACATAATTACGTACCAGGTGGTTTGGGCTGATCTTGGTTCTGATCTTTGGGACTCTCTTTAAATGCTTTGAGCTTCTTATGTTACTTTGATCTACGTTTATAATGAATAAAGGTTCTTCAGAAGAGGAACAGGGTGAAAAGGCTTGGAAGACTGGAATGAAGATCAGCGGAAAAGAGAATTATAGAATGATGAATTGAAAGTTTGAATTGGTGGCCTAAGGGTTTTGCACAGTACTGTACATTTTTGGACTCCAGAATTTAGTAGAAAACCTGATGATCCATGTTATCCAGCATGATTACACAACATGTACTGGATTTTGGACCAGAATGTCCAGGGTTCAATTCCCACCTCTGCCAAGCTCCACTGTTTGTGGCATTTGCTAAATGACTAAATGTAAACGCAAGAAGTGTTATTCAACATAACTTATTTTTAATCCTGTAATTGATTTAAAAAATGCTACGTTGTCATTGCATCCTGAAATACATCCTCTAGAATATAAAAACACTTTGTGACTTTCCCGACTCTGTAATCAGCGGCTGAACATTTTATTTATAAACCCAATCAGGAAAGGTCTTGGGGAAGGAAGGAAGATTTCCTGTCTGCTGATTAATTTGTGCATGGGCTATTAGAATAGACTGTAAATAAACAGGAAGCACAGAACTAACTTGATAGAAGTGTTAGAGGATATGAAAGTTAATGATACACCAGTTAAAGTCTGAAATAATCCTGCTATCAATCTTCTAAACAATAGCATAACTTCATATGCTTTATTTAACATAAAAAAAAAATCTTTGGAAATATTAATTATTTAGTTTTTTATCTCATTACTAGGCCTAAATGGCCCGGTCCCATTGTCTAGGAATGTGTTGCAGGCCTGAAATGCAGGAATGGATGTTTATTAACAAATGAAATGAACTGATGCCAACGTGAATGCCAGGTGCCAGTTCCCAGAATATCCCACTTGTTACACCAGCATGCCACTTTGAGCGATGGAAAGCTTTAAATCCCTAAATATGTGCTATAAATGAACAGATTTGCATCGACCCCACCCTGTGTTTTGCACCCATATGTAAAAACACCTCAAAACCACAAATTCGCACCAAACAGAACGTGTTATTTTGGTCGTGTAAGAGCAGCGGCTGTAAGTGCGCAGACACTGTTTTTGCTGATTTTTGATCTTATCAGGTGTTTTTACACACTGGCCGCCTTGGTGAATCAAGGCCCCGAGTGTGAACACGCCCCAGAAAATGCCCAGAAATCCTGGGCACACTGACACAGCAACTTACTGTTTTTGAGATCTAGCACAATTACTGACTAAGAGGTGCAGACTCGCAAACCGAGCATCAGAACGGGAAGAAAGGCGATTTAAGTGACTTTTGGTACTTTTTCTTCAGAAACTGCTGATCTACTGGTATTTTCACACACAGCGCCATCTCTAGGGTTTACAGAGAATGGTCTGAAAAAGAGAAGATATCTAATGGGTGAAAATACCATATTGATGCCAGACTGGTGTTTCGTGCTGATAGAAAGGTAACAGTAACTCAAACTAGATCTGCATGTCCTGAAGGAACAACAAAACAGTGTTTGAAAGAATGTGGGTTTGTGTCCCAATACGTTTAGCCATGTGCTGGGGTGTGTTCCAATACTTTTGGTCTCATGCACGACCATGTCCCAATACTTTTGTCTGTGTGTTGGTATGTGTCCCAATACTTTTGGCCGCATGTGTAGCTGTGTCCCAATACTTTTGGCTACATGCGGGTTTGTGTTCCAATACTTTTGGCCACATGTGGGTTTGTGTCCCAATACTTTTGGCCAAATGCAGGGACATGTTCCAAGAATATTTCCGTTAATAATTTGGCTGTTCAAGTGCATGTCCCAATACTTTTGGCCACATGCGGGACTACGTCCCAATACTTCTGGCTATGTTCAAATAATTAGGCTATTAATAATTTACCTGTTTGACTTCATACTCTTGATCACGTGTGGGGGCATGTCCTACTACTTTTATGTATGTGTATCTATTTGTGTAATATAATTGTGAATGCATATGTATGTGTGTGTGTTGTGTGTGCAGTTTATGGTGTATTTGTGTGTTTGCATGGGTTTATGTAGCAGAAATTGTACCTACAGGCCCCTGAGATTACATCATCTATTTCAGTTAAAATTTGAATATTTGTCAGTTACAGTTTGAATTTTGTCATTGGAATTTGAATTTTAGATTTTAAAATAGATTTAAAATTTTTAAACGTAAATCTATTAAATATGATAAATGGGATTGATTCCAAAACACACAGCGCCCCCAACAGCGTGATTATCTACATAACGGTGTTTGAGCCAGGTCTGTACGTTACACGGTTCGGCCTGGATTCATCACAGAAATGTGTGGAAGAAGAGGAAGTATAACAGTGCTTTTCAAGCATGATATAATACAATGGGGCAAAAAAAGTATTTAATCCACCATGATTGTGCAAGCTCTCCTACTTAGAAATATGAGAGAGGTCTGTAATTTTCATCATAGCTACACTTCGACTATGAGAGACAAAATGAGAAAAAAAAATCCAGGAAATGAATTAAAGAATTTCATCGTAAATCATGGTGGAAAATAAGTATTTGGTCAACCACAAACAAGCAAGATTTCTGGCTCTCACAGACCTGTAACAGACACCAGGAAGAAAATTATAAACCTGCACCAGGCTGGGAAGAGTGAATCTTCAATAGGCAAGGAGGTTGGTGTGAATAAATCAACTTTGGGAGTCATTGTAAGAAAATGGAAGACATACAAGACCATTGATAGACCATCCCGTGGGGTCAAAATGATCATGAGAACGATGAGCAAAATCCCAGAACTACACGTAGGGACTTCACTATTCTGCTGTCTTTTTCCCTTCTCAACGTGCATTTGTAACGAATGACGAGTTGGAATGACATAAGAGGCACATGGATTCTAAATAAGACCGGGATAAACCAGGGAACAGCTATAAAACAATAGCTACCAGATCTACTGTTATGGCAATAATAAAATGTTCAAATCAACTTACTTGCTTAATGGACACACTTGCCAAGCACAGTAAGAAAGATGGTAAAAATAGCAAAAAAGAGCAGCATCTCGGGGTCAACAGGTCCCCAAAACTACCAAATCCCAAAATCAACTGTGGGAGCAATTGTAAGAAAATCGAAGACATACAAGACCATTGATAATCTCCCTCGATCTGGGGCCCCATGCAAGATCCCACCCCGTGGGGTCAAAATTATCATGAGAACAGTGAGCAAAAATCCCAGAACTACACGGAGGGACCTGATGAATGACCTGCAGAGAGCTGGGACCAAAGTAACAAAGGCTACCATCAGTAACACACTACGCCAAGAGGGACTCAGATCCTGCAGTGCCAGGCGTGCCCCCCTGCTTAAGCCAGTACATGTCCAGGCCCGTCTGAACTTTGCCAGAGAGCATATGGATGATCCAGAAGAGGATTGGAAGAATATCATGTGGTCAGATGAAACCAAAATAGAACGTTTTGATAAAAACTCAACTCGTTGTGTTTGGAGGAAGAAGAATGCTAAGTTTCACCATACCTACTGTGAAGCATGGGGGTGGAAACATCATGCTTTGGGGCTGTTTTTCTTGCAGAGGGTACAGGACGACTGATCCGTGTTAAGGGAAGAATGAACGGGGCCATGTATCATGAGATTTTAAACCAAAACCTCTTTCAATCAGTGAGAGCATTGAAGATGGAACGTGGCTGGGTCTTCCAGCATGACAATGATCCCAAACACAACGCTCAGGCAACAAAGGATTTGCGCCGTAAAAAGCATTTCAAGGTCCTGGAGTGGCCTAGCCAGTCTCCAGACCTCAACCCCATAGAAAATGTGTGGAGGGAGTTGAAAGTCCGTGTTGCCCCAAAACATCACTGCTCTAGAGGAGATCTGCATGGAGGAATGGGCCAAAATACCAGCTACAGTGTGTGCAAGCCTGGTGAAGACTTACAGGAAACGTTTGAGAACTTGTAGGAGTAGGAGAACTTGCACAATCAGTGACTGACTAAATACTTTTTTGCCCCTCTGTAACCACTTGATACAACCAAGTTATGCATCTCTGAGCATCTCTGAATCACAACACCCCCAGCCTTGAAGCAGAAAAGCTACAGTAGCAGTACCACACCGGGTGCCCCTCCTGTCATCTAAGAACAGGCAACTGAAAATCCAGGAATACTGGATGACAGAAGATTGGAAAAATGTCGCCTGGTCTGATGAGTCTCGATTTCCGCTGCAACATTCAGATGGTAGGATCCGAGTTTGGCGTAAACAACGTGAAAGCGTAGATACTAAATTTATTCTATGTGGGATTTCTTGTGTCACACCATGCTGCAATCCGGTAAACGATCTGGCGAATTCTGCAGGATGCAGAGCCAGGACATTCCCAGTAAGGGTAACCCGGTAATTTAGCGAGCTTTGCATTTGCGCAGGGCTTAAATTGGTCCTGGATTCCTCCGGCGGAATGTTCCCGAGTTCCTGAATTCCTCTCAGCATTCTTGAATCTTTCTGATTCCACACGGACCACACCTGCTCAAATGCGATCCAGGCCATAAAACTTGTGGTGGAATTATATATACATGACCATCACTGATCTGAGGGAGGAATGGGATGTTATCGAGCGTTAAACCTGAGAACGTTTCGGCTTTCACTCGCCAGAAATAATGACATGGAGGAAATAATCAGCGTTTGTGGTTTGTGCTGTCAGCCTCTGAGATGAACCAAAACAGTGGTTAGATAGAATCCGTGGGGGGTTCGATAGAGTCCCGGTGACATCACTAGAAAAGAAACATGGCTCATTTCAGTAATTAATAATTAACACCCCGATCAAACCCTTAACTTTAGTCACATTACAATAAACCAGTAAATCAATTCCAACTCCATCTTACGACTATTTAAACATCATAACCCTCAACATAAAGTCAAATAAGTAAAGCTTTGATTCTATTTGTAACAAAATCCCTAGAATAAAATCTGTAAAGGCCTAAGGAAGAAGCCCTACAACATCTTAGTGTGAGGACTGGAACTGGTACTACAAGAAGATCCTAGTGTGAGGACTGGAACTGGTACCAGAAGAAGATCTTAGTGTGAGGACTGGAACTGGTGCTACAAGAAGATCTTAGTGTGAGGACTGGAACTGGTACTACAAGAGGATCTTAGTGTGAGGACTGGAACTGATACCAGAAGAAGATCTTAGTGTGAGGACTGGAACTGGTAATAGAAAAAAACATCTTTGTGAGGGCTGGAGCTGGTACTAGAAAACACTTCTGATTTCAGACTGTAAGACGAAAAAACTTAACAATCAAGAAGAGCTCGACTGATTTTTTCCGTCCTCGCTGTAACTGTATAAGATCGTTTCCTCTGAGAAGGAATTCGGTGCTTCAGCGAGACTGAGCCCCATAAACTGTAATTTAAAACAGCGAAATGAAATAAAATCCAACCAAACAACTAAAACAAAGGCAGGATTTACGAAAACAGGGAAAAAACAGGTCTGCTGGATAGTCATTAGTGCAGCCATCGACGTGAAGAGCGAGCCAGCTGAGGAAGCTTTGTGACGCATCGCTGCCTGAGTCACTGCGCCTGAATGTGAGGTTTTAGCAGTGGAGCAGCAAAAGCACATGTGAGCAAATTACTCCTACTCTGCCCATTACCATTCAGCGGGCACACTGTGTGTGGCACAAAGCTGGGGGGTCTCTCTCTCCCTCTCTCTCGCTCTCTCTTTGCTCAGAGGGGGGCATCGCCGAGGCGCTGAGGTATAAGAGAAAATAGCCACCGCATTCCACACCTAGACACACAAGATTTCCAAGGCCTAATTACGAGCGCGCGTACGAATCCAACACGCACAAACAAAACAGACGTACAACGGTGGTGCAGTTCTATTCTAACGCGAGTGTTTTTTCTAATACCCGCCCCGGGTGGTGGTAGGCGCCCTGCAGTGCTCGGCCCTGAGCCGCCGCTTCCCGTCTGACTGCGAACCCGGAATTCCAAGAATCCACCTCACGTGATGAAAAGGGTGACAGTTTGTGCTTTCTGCGCTCACGCTGTTTTATGGTTTGCAGGACGTGCCCTCGCAAAAGGCGTCGCCTCACAATGAGCCAGTGACGGAAGTGACCTTTGTGTTTTCTCTCCCTGTTTTCTCGCTTAATCTCGCTTCTGTTGGAAGGCTTATACTCAAAGGTTGTCTTATAGTCTGGGTACATAAATCTGAAATGCCACAGGACAGGGTTGCTTCACTACATTTGCTTCTCTACTGGAAGTCGATGACCTGCTCGTGGAAGCAATGTCAGGTTTAACAAGAATGAATTATGTCTTCATTTTGACCAAGAAATCTAAAGACAACAGTTAATAGCTAGAAATAAACACAGAATGGTTGCACAGCTAAAGTGGATTCCAGTTGCTAGTCTATTGCTAGATGGTAAAAAACGTCCAACAGTTACTATGTGGTTGCTATGGTATCCCAGGTGGTTGCTATGGTGTTGCTAATGGTTGCCATTATGTTGCTAAGTCATTGCTAGGTGGTTGCTAGTTAGTTGCTATGGCATCCCAGGTGGCATCTATGGTGTTACTAGGTGGTTGCTAAGTGGTTGCCATGGTGTTGCTAAGTCATTACTAGGTGATTTCTATGGCAAGTGGTAGCTATACTGTTGCTAGGAAGTTGCAGTATAAGCAATGCTAAACATCACTCGAATTGCAATGTAATATTGCAAAACTTCAAAATATCCTCTCTTTTAATGATGCTGAGAAACTGGTTCATGCATTTATAACCTCAAGGTTGGATTACTGCAATGCTTTACTTACTGGGTGCTCTAGTCAATCTATAAATAAACTTCAATTAGTTCAGAATGCTTGAGTGCTAAGTCAAACTAGAAAAATTGTTCATATCACTCCTGTTCTATCATCACTACACTGGTAACCAGTTAAATCCCGCATTTATTACAAAATACTTATAACATATAAAGCTCTACTTGGCCTGGACCCACATTATCTGAGTGAACTCTTAAAGTCTTATAATCCAGCAAGTCTACTTCATTAGCAGGGTCCAGGACTTCGTTTAGTTCCTAGAATTAAAAAAGTCACAGCAGGGGAAAAGGTTTTCTCATACATGGCCCCCCAACTATGGAATAAACTTCCCAGTTTAGTTCGAGACTCAGATGCTCTCCAAATATTTAAGTCTAGGCTAAAGACATACTTATTTACGCAGGTTTTTGGCTAGACTTAGACTGGGATACATGGCTCGGGTTACTGGGGGCTGGAATCTGGAGTGATTTCTGGCCTGCCTGCCTTGTCATGCCTTGTCCTTTGACCAGGAGTGTCTGGTGGGTGGTCTGGATGGGCTGGGCTTCGGTCCGCTTGATCTTGACTTGTGCATCCTTGCCTTAGACTAAGGGCAGAGCTGGGGGTTCATAGTCAAAGAGTCTTATGCAAAGAGTCTTATCTGGGATGTTGGGTTGCTGTGTTCTGCCTCCTGTTGGGTTTCCGATGTCTCATGTGATCCCTCTTGGTTCTCCTCTTTCTAGCTATGCTGCTATACCTAATGCTGCCGGGGTCTCATGCTACATATGGCATTTTGTGATTGTTAATAGACTCTGTGCTCTTGATCAATAACTAACTACATTTTCTGTTTTCTCTCCGAGCTGTGTTCCGGGACCATGTTCCAGCCCCATGCTTGAAGATATCCATCTGCTTCAGCTCCACTCAAGATGTTTCCATCATCAGTCGCAGTCCCCAAAATACACGGGCCACACCAGGGGGCAGTAACTCCCTCACTTCTCCAGTTGGCTGGGGACGAAGTGCCGTCAAGGACTTTCCTGCTTAGACTCCAGATCCTAGAGTGACTGTGTATCGGACTACTTAATGACGATGTGCATATTTTGCATTATTTTATTTGAACTATCACTGTAAAACGTATTTGTTTAGATAAATTGGTTTCATTCTTACATTTATCATCTATGCCTCCCAAGGAGGATGGGACTCTTTTTGAGTCTTGGTCCTCCCAAGGTTTCTTCCTCATAACACTTAGGGAGTTTTTCCTTGCCACTGTTGCCCTAGGCTTGCTCAGTTTGGGATTGGACATAGATATTAGGAGATAATCAAAAATTTTAAACTTGCTTTAAGACAATGGTCCATTGTAAAAAGTGCTATATAAATAAATCTGACTTGACTTGGATGTGGTTGTTATGGTATTGCTAAGTTATTACTAGGTGGCTGCTATGGTATCCCATGTGGTAGCTGTGGTGTTGTTGGGTGGTTTCTAAGGTGTTAGTAGATTGTTGCTATGGTGTTGCTAGAGGGTTATTCAGTGGTTGCAATGGTGTTGCTATGTCATTACTAGATGCTATGGAATGGTTGCTATGGTATCCCAGATGGTTGTTACTGTTTGCCACGTGATTGTTAGGTGGTTGCTATGGTATTGCTACATGGTTGTTATGGTTTCCTAGGTGGTAGCTATGATGTTGCTATCTTCTTCTTCTTTCGGCTTCTCCCTTTATCAGGGGTCACCACAGCGAGTTAAACGTTTCCACCTCACCCTGTCCTCTACTCTCACCCCAACTCCCTGCATATACCACAACCAAATAACCCGGGCCGTGACCGATCCGGTATGGTGAAATTATTATGAACTCGCATACTTTATTTGGCAAATGTTTTACACCGGATGCCCTTCCTGATGCAACCCTCACCATTTATCCGGGCTTGGGACTGGCACTAGAAATACCCTGCCTGAGCAATCTAGCGGCTGGTTTAGCTATGATGTTGCTATGTTTTTGTTTAATGGTTGCTTATGTCATTGCTAGGTGGTTGCTTTGGTGTCCTGGGTGGTAGCTATGTTGCCCCATGTGGTTGCTATGGTGTTTCTAGCTGGTTGCTATGGTTTCTCAAATGGTTGCTATGGTGTTACTATGTGGTTTCTATGATGTTGCTAAGTGGTTGCTATGGTATCCCAGATGGCTGCTATACTGTTTGCCACATGATTGTTAGGCAGTTGCTATAGTGTTGCTAAGCTTTTGCTTTGTGGTTGCTATGGTGTTGCTACGTGGTTGTTATGGTATCCCAGGTGGTATCTATGATGTTGCTATGTGATTGTTTAATGGTTGCTTATGTCATTGCTAGGTGGTTGCTATGGTTTCCTGGGTGGTAGCTATGGTGCTGCTAAGTAGTTGCTATGGTGATATTAGATTGTAAAGTGGTTGCTATGGTGTTTCTAGCTGGTTGCTATGGTGTTGCTATGTGGTTTCTATGATGTTGCTAAGTGGTTGCTATGGTATTACTATGTAGTTATTAAGTTGTTGATACTTGTCTCCCAGGTGGTTGCTATGGCATTGCTAAATGGTTGCTATGGTTTCCCAGGTACTTGCTTTGGTATTGATAAGTGGTTTCTAAGAGGTTGCTATGGTGTTACTAGGTGGTTGCTGTAATGTAGCTGCGTGGTTGCTGTAGTGTCCCAGTTGGTTGCTATGCTGTTGCTAAATGGTTGCTGTGGTGTTGGTAGGTGCTTGTGATGGTGTTGCTAAGTGATTGCCATTGTGTTGCTAAATTGTTCCTTTTGTGTTGCTAAATGGTTGCTATGGTGTGGTTTCCAAGTAGTTGCTATGGCATTGCTAAGTGGTTGCCATGGTTTACCAGGTAGTTGCTATGTTGTTGTTAAGTAGGATTCTGATTCTGATTCTTGATTCCAAGTTTTGATTCCAAAATGGCAAAACAATGTTCTTCATTCCAGTAAACAGAGCTGGCTAATGTGGGAGAGTCTCAAACGCTTAATGTGAACAAAGCATAACATGGTTCAACGTGGTTTAAAACAACGACCCAGAAAAAACAAACGTCTGAGTTATTACTGATCATAAATGATCTGTACTGCTGAAATGATAAACCTGTGATCCAAAAGGAAAGGAATCATTTTTAAATGAAGCTTTTTACTTATATTAAGTTTAAATAGGAAGAAAAAAGCTTGATGTGAAATAGGAACTCAAAGTCGTATGTAAGACCGTGTCCTGGACCTGCCTGGGGAACATCCTTGGTTAGGCTCAAATCTGATACATGAAGAGAAAACATGGAATTTTTTGTAGGTAGGCAGGCACAGGCACAGAGATACGGGTTGAGGAAACATGGAAATGACATGGAGTGAGAAGGGAACAAAAGAGAGAGACGAGAGAGAGAGAGAATGTGGCTTTTGCTTCGAGAGTACGAAAGAAGCCCAAGAATCTGAACGTGGTGCCAAAGCTCACAAAGAGCCAAAGCATAGTTTAATCAGCTGGGTTATTCAAGAACGGGTCTCAGTTTACACAGTTTTCTGTATGGTACACGACCAGAACACACTCCCTGTTCAGGACCTCAGTTCAGGACCTCTAAAGTCTTAGTCCTGCTCTGACCAAAAGCTCCTAAATTAAACCATACAGGAAGTGATTTGTAGTTCTCTGATCAGCTCCACCATGACTGATTACTTCATAGACAAGATGGTCAGACTCTCCTGAGACCATTACTGATGTCCACAACGTATGGATTAAGTATTAAAGGTTCCAGTTAGGATGCAGCTGCACCATTTTTCTTCACGATTCCGTCGAAGGAACCTGTACTTGAACTCATTTCATCAACCTACTCATAGGTCAGGATTTTGACTCGGCTGTTCCAAAACATTAACTTTGTGTTCGTTATTGGACAAGAGGATTTTTTCCTTTCTATCTGGAATCTCTGCCACAAAAAGATCTGCTGCAATTCTGTCTCAGGCAGATATGTATTATGTATGATTACAGGTGTGGTCTGACTATTATAGTGCTGCCCTATAAAAAGGCTCTCAGAGGCTACTTTTGGGTAGTGTACCTCTTGGTGAGAGATCATTTTTCCCACTGGACAAACTTTGAGAGGGGGAGCATCATTGGACTGAGGGAAGCTGGATGGTGGTTTTGATGAATTGCCTCCATCTGGGCGGTTCTGACCTAGCTGTTAGCAGGTGCTGGGAGCACTGGTTTTATGGGGGCACCCACACACAGTGAACAGGCTCAGGACAGCCCAGACAGACCCTCCAGCAGAGAGGAGCGTTTGATCCACTGACACAAATGTGGGATGAACAGCTCCTACAGCTTGGGTATCCTCCATCCAGACACAGGGGGCGCCTTCACTGCACGCCCCTGTCTCTGCCGGGAGCATTTACAGAGGCTTAGCAGAAGGTGATTTGTTGTTACAGCGCCTGTTACGTGTCCTGCCTTTGACAGCCAGCCACATCACCTTTGTTTGCAGTGAAATCAAATAAAGAAATAAAGAAATAAGGAAAGAAAGACAGAAAGAGTTAAACAAACAACAGAAGGAAACAAAAGAAAGAAAGAAAGAAAGAAAGAAAGAAAGAAAGAACAAATAAAGAAAGGAAGGAAACAAAAGAAAGAAAGAAAGAAAGAAAGGAATAAAGAAAAAGAAAAAAGAAACAAATAAACAAAGAAAGTACAGAAAAGGAAGAAACAAAAAAATGAAGGAAGTAAACAAAAGAAAGAAAGAAAGCAAGAAAGAAAGAAAAGAAAAAGAAGCAAACAAACAATAAAAGGAAGGAAATAAAAGAAAGAAGGAAAGAAATAAAGAAACAGACATACAAGGAAGGAAGCAAAGTAAGTAAGAAAGAAATAAACAGACAAAGGAAGGAAACAAAATACAAAAAGAAAGAAACAAACACAGAAATAAACAAACAAAGGAAGGAAACAAAAAAATAAAAAAACGACAGAAAGAAACAAACAAACAAAAAAGAAGGAAAGAAGAAAAGAAAGAAACAAACAAACAAACAGTGTGATGATCTCAGGATCCATCGACTACGGTAGTCAGTACCCCGGCTGATACGAGGGACACTAACAGCTCAGCGATATGTGCAGGACGTCATGTGTTGTCTCTCATGGCAGGGCTTCAAACTGGCAGTTTTTAGTAACACTTCCTTGGCCTGCC
This sequence comes from Ancistrus triradiatus, assembly GCA_025084515.1. Taxonomy (NCBI): domain Eukaryota; kingdom Metazoa; phylum Chordata; class Actinopteri; order Siluriformes; family Loricariidae; genus Ancistrus; species Ancistrus triradiatus. The sequence continues at coordinate 163,085 of JAJAGP010001088.1, read as the reverse complement.
CGGTGGCCAGATTTATCACAGATCGAGCATTTATGAGACCAGCTATGAGTGTGCAGGATCTACAGACCCAGCTGTAACATCTGTGGGCAAGTGTGGCACAGGATACCCTACAGACCCTGTATGACTCCAATTGGATCTCATCTTGTATCCAGGCTAGAGGCGGCCTAATAGGGTAACTAGAGTCTCCTTTTGTTAAATTGTACAGTTTTTCCCAATAAACATATCCTTTTGTTCTAATATTGTAATCACACGATGCAATCAGACCAAAGGCTTATATGCGGGTCAAAACGCCTCCTTCCCCTGCTGCGCCGCCGTGCCACCGTACCACCCACCCGCACAAAAGTGTTGAGATGGTTTACTAACATTGTCTGCAGACGATTGTGTGTTTTATTTGAGCAAAATGACAGCCTGTTTTGCGTGTTTGCTGTAATGAATGTGCAATTTGGGCCACTTCTGCCGCGCAAACTACAGGGCCGGTGCAAATTGATGTGGATCGTGCCCGACGAGTGATTTATCAAACACGAGACGCTTACTGTACGCGTTTCACACCGGTTACTCAGCGTTTTCGGCCCGAACACAAAGGGCTGGCACAGTTCAGAATCCAGGCCAGGAAAGGCAAAATAAAGAAGGCATAGAAATCCAAAAATGACTTTTCAAACACTGTCGGGCCAAAATCGTTGAAATATTGTTGTTGGAATGCAGGTTTGATTGTTTATGCCCTGCTGTCTTGGCCTTCCTTATAACCTTTAATTACTGTCCATTTTCTGTAATTAAAATGGACTGTTAATAGCAGGCACCAAACTGCCTACGTGGACAATAAGGTAAGAGAGAGATGGAGAAAGCCTTACACAGATGTGGATGGTCTTATCCTGAACGCGTTCATACCGCCATTAATATGCGCCTTTTTTCCCTTTAATGAGCTGCGAGCCGATCGCCCCCAGACCGAGCTCAGCTCTCTTGGACATCCAAGTCCTTTGTTTTGTTTACAGTCCGCATTCCTAATGGCACTAATTCTATTAAACCGCTTCCAACAAAATCGTTCCTGAACACAAAAACATGAGCACTTTCAGCCACGTCCCGCTACGGATCCCATAAATGGAATTCGGAGAAGCCCCTGAGATGGCTCGATCGTTGGCACGTGTCTTGAAACAGCCCATAAAGTTAAAACCGGTGGTATTTAGTAAAGACGTACGAAATTCTCCTGGCAAGGCCACGTTCAATAGCATTTGATCTCTGCCTCGCTGCATGTGTGACTCATTCTCTGGACCGAAGGGAGCGACCTGGGTCAGGACTGACGACACCTCCCACAGCTGGAATCCAGGGTCGGAAGAACGTCCAAAATCATAGCAAACAGCAGAAACATCTGATCCCAGGTCAACATTCCTGCTTCAACTACATCATGCACAAAAGTATAGGGACATCCCCATGTTAGACACAAAGGCGCCTTCATGGTGTCATATTCGAAATCCATTGGCATTCATATGGAGTCGGTTCCCTGTTAAGGCTTTCTACTAGATTTTGGACTGTGACTGTGGGGATTCATCCAGAAAGCGTTAATGAGGTCGGACACTGATGTTAGATGAGAGGGTTAGTTCGATGGGGTCGAGGTGAGGGCACTGTACAGCCCGACCATGCCTTTATGGACCAGAAAAGAACCATCCTCAAACACTCAGCAGAGGGGACTGGTAACTTTTTTGTCTTTCTTTCTTTTCCTTTCCTTCTGTCTGTCTTTCTTTTTGCCTTTCAATTCTTTCATTCTTCTCCTTTTTAAATATTTTTTCCTGTCTTTCTTTCTTGCTTACTTGCTTTCCCACCTCTGCCAAGCTGCTACTGTTGGGTCCTTGTGCAAGGCCCTTAACCCACAATTGCTTGGATTGTACGACTGTATCAGCTGTAAGTCACTCTGGATAAGAGTGTCTGCTAAATGTCAAAAAAATGTCAAATGTTTTTCTTTCATTTCTTTCTTTCATTTCTTTCTTTCTTTCTTTCTGTCTGTCTGTCTGTCTGTCTGACTGTCTTTCTTTCATTTCTTTCTTTCTTTCCCTTCATTCTATCTTTTCTTTTTTTATTCTATCTTTCTTTCTATCTGTATTTTTTCTTTGTCTTTCTTCTGTTTTGTTCATTTTTCTTTCCTTCCCTTCACTCTATCTTTCCTTTTTTATTCTTTCTTTCTTTCTATCTTCTACCTTTCTTTCTTTTCTTTCTTTTTTTCTGTCATCCTTTCTTTGATTTCTTTTATTTTTCCTTTTTCCTGTCTTTCACTTTTTCTTTATTCTTTCTTTGTTTCTTTTGTTCATTACTTTCTATCCTTCTTTCTGTCTGTTTTTCATGTTTTTCCTTCTTTCTTTTTGTCTTTCTTTGTCTTGTTCATTTCTTTCTTTTGTGCATTTCTTTCTTTGTTTCTTTGTTTCTTTCTTTCTCTTTCATTCCTTTCGTTCATTCGTTCTTTCTTTTCTTCTTTCATTCTTTCTTTCTTTCTGTCTGTATTTCTTTCATTTCTTTCTTTCTTTCCCTTCATTCTATCTTTTCTTTTTTTATTCTTTCTTTCTTTCTATCTGTATTTTTTCTTTGTCTTTCTTCTGTTTTGTTCATTTCTTTCTTTCCTTCCCTTCATTCTACCTTTCCTTTTTTATTCTTTCTTTCTTTCTTTCTTTCTTTCTATCTGTATTTTTTCTTTGTCTTTCTTCTGTTTTGTTCATTTCTTTCTTTCCTTCCCTTCATTCTATCTTTCCTTTTTATTCTTTCTTTCTTTCTTTCTTTCTTTCTTTCTATCTATCTTCTACCTTTCTTTTATTTTCTACCTTACCTTTCTTCTTCTGTCTTTCTTTGGTTTGTTCATTTCTTTCTTTTGTGCATTTCTTTCTTTCCTTCTTTCTTTCTTTTTCACTTCTTTCTCTTTCATTCCTTTCGTTTGTTCGTTCTTTCTTTCCTTCATTCTTTCTTTCTATCTTTCTGTATTTTTTCTTTGTCTTTCTTCTGTTTTGTTCATTTCTTTCTTTCCTTCCCTTCATTCTACCTTTCCTTTTTTATTCTTTCTTTCCATCTTCTACCTTTCTTTCTTTTCTTTCTTTTTTTCTGTCATCCTTTCTTTGATTTCTTTGATTTCTTTTCCTTTTTTCTGTCTTTCACTTTTTCTTTATTCTTTCTTTGTTTCTTTTGTTCATTACTTTCTTTCCTTCTTTCTGTCTTTTTTCATGTTTTTCCTTCTTTCATTTTGTCTTTCTTTGTCTTGTTCATTTCTTTCTTTCTTTCCCTTCATTCTATCTTTTCTTTTTTTATTCTTTCTTTCTTTCTATCTGTATTTTTTCTTTGTCTTTCTTCTGTTTTGTTCATTTCTTTCTTTCCTTCCCTTCATTCTATCTTTCCTTTTTATTCTTTCTTTCTTTCTTTCTTTCTTTTTATCTTCTACCTTTCTTTCTTTTTTTCTGTCATCCTTTCTGTGATTTCTTTGATTTCTTTTCCTTTTTTCTGTCTTTCACTTTTTCTTTATTCTTTCTTTGTTTCTTTTGTTCATTACTTTCTTTCCTTCTTTCTGTCTTTTTTCTTTCTTTCCTTCTTTCATTTCTCTTTCTTTCTTTCATTCTTTCTTTCTTTCTTTCTTTCTATCTTCTACCTTTCTTTCTTTTTTCTGTCATCATTTCTTTGATTTCTTTTCCTTTTTTCTGTCTTTCACTTTTTCTTGATTCTTTCTTTGTTTCTTTTGTTCATTACTTTCTTTCCTTCTTTCTGTCTTTTTTCATGTTTTTCCTTCTTTCTTTCTGTCTTTCTTTGTTTTGTTCATTTCTTTCTTTTGTGCATTTCTTTCTTTCCTTTTTTCTTTCTCTTTCACTTCTTTCTCTTTCATTCCTTTCGTTCGTTCGTTCTTTCTTTCCTTCATTCTTTCTTTCTGTCGAGGTGCCAGCTTGCCCACTACTCTTTAGAGAGACACCCTCTGGTGGGAGCTGATACTGCAGGATTGACTCTATGGTTAGTCCACATACACTATATGGACAAAAGTATTGGGACGCACCTGTTAATCGGTGAATCACAAATGCTCTTCTGTTCTTCATGAATGGGCAACAATCCCCACAGTCACAGTCCAAAATCTTGTAGAACCCCTCCCCAAAGAGTGTAAGCTGTTAGAGCTGCCAAAGGGGACGAGTCTAAAGTTCTTACAGTCCTGAAAAACCTTCAGTCTTTAGAGGCACAACTTCAGCATGGTTTTGGGCTGTTGCGAGTTAATAGTGTGTTGTGTTTGTCTTAATAGTTTTGTTACCATAACAACACAATATTGTGTGACGCTCTGGACAGTTTTTTTTCCTGCAAGATGTTTATTCCTATCGAAGGTCTGAATCATTTTTTCATCACTGCCTGGGTCCCTGATACCAGTTTTGATGTGATTATGAGAGACTGCATCAGTAACGCATCAGTTACACCGGGGGCACCTGGGCCCACATGGACGGGGAGAACATACAAATTAAACAAAGGAACTGATTCTCAGCACTATAACGACCAGGTGTCCCTGCCCGACCCGAGCTCTTTCTGTAATGGCTGTTACGTCACAAATGAGCCAAAGTTCTTGTGAAGGTCAGACCCTGAGTGAGTGGCAGTGGCAGCACAGGCGGCGTTTTCTAAGGACCCAGGAGTGGTCGGCCAGCAAAGGTCACGTCAAGGGCAGTTTAGGTAAGAAAGGGACCCAGGGTAACTTCTAAGCAACTAAAGGTCCCTCTCAGGAGTCCACCATCAACAGAAAGCCACTTCTTAGACTAAAGGGTTCACAAACTTCAGAGCATCGCTGAATTTCTTCAGGACTTGTACAGACCTGCTCACATTCAGCTCGGTGTGTTTTATTAGCAGTGTACACACGACTCGTTTGTACCGCGCGTGTGTGTGTGTGTGTGGTGTAAGCTCACGGTCCTGCTCTGATCCAGTCCTCGTGCGGTATTCCACAGATCCAGTCAGAACTGATTTACATCAAACCAAACATTCATTAACATGGAAGCAGCACAGCGCTTAGCACCGAACCAGCCACAGCTCTGAGCTACCGCTGAAGGAACGGAATGGAGTAAGAACGGGTTAATAGAGCAGCAGCGCCACCTGCTGGACACTTCACACAACAGCAAGGTGTCAACTGAGACAGTGCTAAGGTAGACAGACGTGGTGTTTGCTTTGCTTTGCTTTGCAATATAATTACAATAAATCATATATACGTTTTCGTTTTTGTGCAGTGTTGACCAGCCACTGCTGGGACCCTGGTTCGAGTTCAAGTAGAACCTTCCAGTCAGGTCAGGCATCACTTTTGACCGTGTGTTAGGAAGAGGAGGCCATCAGTGACCACTGCACCGGCCTGTGGTGGACACTTACCCCTGCACCTTGGGTTCTCCGGGTGCCTACGGGCAATCCATTTATAGAGAAATTCATACAGCAGAAAACACATATTCTTTGTTTTACTTGTTATATTCTGTAAGTTATTTCACATATTTACTATTTTATTATGTTCTTTATTGTATTTATTATATTCACTATTTCATATTTTTTCTATTTTATTTATTATATTTATTATTTTATTAAATCCTCTATTTTATTGACTGTGTTTAGTATTTTATTATATTCTCTATTTTATTCATTATATTAACTGTTTTTAATATCGTTTTATTTATTACATTCTCTATTTTATTTATGTTATAGTCTCTTTTTTATGTATTATATTTACTGCTTATATTCTCTGTTTTATTGATTATATTTTCCAGTTTATTACATTCTCTATTTTATTTATTATATTTACTATTTTATTATATTCTTTAATTTTTTTATATTTATTATTCATAATTTTTCTATTTTGTTTACTGTATTTATTCTTTTATTAAATTCTCTATTTTATTTATTATAGTCTCTATTTTATTATCTTTTCTAATGTTTTTACTATATTTACTAGTTTTATTATTTTCTCTTATATTATTTGATGTTTTATATTAACTTTTTATATTCTGTTTTATTTATTATATTTACTATTTTCTTATATTCTGTTTTTATATATTTACTATTTTATAGTATTCTTTATTATATTTATTATTCCATTATTGTTTCTATTTGACTTATAATACTTACTATTTTATTCTATTCTCTATTTTATTTATTATTTTTATTATTTTATTAAATTCTGCATGTTATTTATTGTATTAACTTGTTTTTATATTCTGTTTATATTGATTATATTATGTATTTTATTGTATTCTCTTTTTTATTTATTATATTTGCTTTTTAATTATATTTTTTCATTTTATTTATTATATTCTCTATTTATTTATAACATTTTATATATATATGTTTTATTACTTTCATTATGATATTATATTCCCTATTTTATTTATTATATTTAACATTTTATCATAGTCTCTATTTTATTTAATAGATATTTTATTATAATCGTTACATCCGTTGAGAATTTATGGGGGCACTCAGAGACGGAGAAAGCCGAGCCTAACCATGCTGGATGTAATGGACCATCAGATTTTATACTAGCGTGTGGAGCCCATTCAGCAAATGGGAGAACATACCAAACACTAATGCATTCTGGAGGTTCTCTGGGATTAGTACGCTGATTATTGGGATTAGATCAGATCACAAATCAGCAGACGGATGGCGTTAGAGTTATAGATTCATTTATCAACACTTTGGTTACAAAATCCGTTCTGATAGCGAAGGCACGTTCCGGATACGGGCGGCTAATGTGGCGCAGGAGAGTGAATATATTAGGGCTTACATAGAAAAATACACTTTTGTTTTACAACGTTTTGGAATAAACATGAAACTTTAACACATCACAATAATAATAATAATAATCATTACTGGTGGTGGCGAGTTGGAACGACGTTCAGCAGCGTGATACCTGAAACCGATCGCCATTCTGAACTCGCTCTGCCTTTATTACCTACTGATCTTGCATAGACAGAAAATAAACGTACAAGTAATAAGAAAGCAGAATCTGCACAGAAACTGCTTTATAAACCCGCAATACGACAACGCAAGCCAACATCTATAAGCTACCGTCCTCATTCACCTTAGAAGAAAAGGTTTGTAAGGCGTCTAGAGGACGTACAGATATAAACACTCTAAAAATAAACCTATTTATAAAGCGGTCCCAGCTGTGTGTGTGTGTGTGTGTGTGTGTGTGTGTGTGTCGGTAATGGGTGAATGTTCAGTAGTAAGAGGTCCGATTAGCCTACCGAGTGTAAGGAGCGCAGTTCGTATAACTGAATAGCTTTTGGAAACAAATAAATATTTCGGTTAGATACTCGTACAGACATTTACACTATACATAAAGCTAGCTCATAGCAGCACCATCCCCCGAAACTCGCTCCGAGGCCCTCCTCTTTAGCCCAGCGGCCCCCGATCGCGTCCCGACCCCACGCAGGTCCGTCAGGGTCCCGTTCCTACAAACGCCATCAGACGTTCTTCTGGGAGCCGATCATGACCTTGGAGACGAAGTTGACGATGGCGCTGGCCGGCTGCTCGGGGTCGTGTTCGGCAAACAGGTGGCACACGTTGTCCATGCCGCTGCCCGACTTCCTGGCAACGAAGCCGAAAATCCTGGAGAGAAGCAAAGGGGGTCAGTAAGGGCACAGGAGTCACGATATTCCGGAGTCAGTCATTCCTACGTCCTCATCCTTCACTTTCCATATGCAATATAGCCAAAAGTATGTGGACACCCCATCTTAGGAGCGTCTTCTGTTACAGAAGTACAAACTGGTTCTACAGGACCTGATATCAGAGGCCTTACTCCTGCCCTCTGTGTTCTCTGCAGACGGGTGTCTATGGGAGTACTATAAGAGACAACCTTCTATTTTAGTATATTCTCTCTTTTTTATTATATTTACTTTTCTGTATTGTGTTTTTTATTCGTTATTTTGTATTATATTTATTATTTCATTATTTATTCTATTTTACTCATTACACTTATTTTATTATATTCCTTATTTTATTCATTATATTAACTGTCTTTTATATTTCTGTTTCATTGTTTATATTCTCTATTTTATCATATTTTATATTTTATTATATTCTGTCTTTTTATGTATTATATTTACTTTTTATATTCTCTTTTTTTATATTTACGATTTCATGATCATCTCTGTTTTAATTATTATATTCTGAATTTAATTTATTACATTTACAAGTTTTACTAATATCTCTATTTAATTTATATTTTATTACATTCTCTCTCTTATTTATTATAATTACTATTTAATTGTTTTTTCTATGTTATTTATTATACTAATTATTTTATTATATTTCCCATTTTATTTATTACATTTACTATTCAGAACCCTGGCTATGGAGCTGTGCTGCCTCCCAGTGGCCTGAGCAGAAGCATCAGGAGTTTCTTTGCTTTTTTTTCCTTTGTCTTCCTTTTATTATTATTATTATTATTATTATTATTATTATTATTATTATTATTATTATTATTATTATTATTATTATTATTATATTCGTTTTTATTAAATGTTATTGTTATAAATACTATTTTATTTATTGTGTCTACCATATTTTGTTTGTATATACTCCATTTTATGTATTATATTGTTTTTATTACACATTAAATATTTATTATATTTACTTTTATATTATATTCTTTGTTGTAGTTACATCCATTACTTTATTATACTTGCTAGTTTGTTATATTCTCTGTTTTATGTATTATTTATTTATTTTCTATTCTGTCTATTATAAATATGTTTTATATTTTACTATTTTATTATATCCTTTATTTTATTTATTATAAATACTATTATATTGACTGTATCTACTATTTCATGATATTTTCTGTTTGACTTATATTTTATTATATTCTCTATTTTATGTTATATTGTTTTATTATGCAGTATATTTTATGTTTAATTTTATATCTTCTCTGTTTTATTTCTTATTTATTACATCCATTATTTTATTATATTTATTAGTTATTATATTCTATGTTTTATTTTTTATTATATTCTATATTATTTAAGATTCCATTAATATTCTCTGTTTTTATTTATTATATTTATTATCTTGTTAAATTATTTTTCGGCCACGTGTGGGTTTGTGTCCCAATACCTTTGGCTACATGCAGGTTCTGACAGATTAGATTAAACAAGGCTGACTTACTTAGCTGATGGATATCCGTCCCGTCTCCATCTGTGAATGAACACAAGACATGGATGTAAATGAAGCAGAAGTGATTATTATAAGCCACACAGTGTAAGCTGAAGCGGAGCGTAGTGCTTACTTCCTCTCCTGAGGGTCCAGAGCGCAGAATATGACAGTGTTAACAGTGTAATGCCTCCTAAAGAACAGCCTGAGAGGAGAACGTACGGGTTAGGTCAGTCAGGGGAGAGGAACACGCTCTGTGTGTGTGTGTGTGTGTGTGAGTGAGTGTGTGTGTGTGAGCACTCACTTCCTCTGGTTGTCAGTGAGGGTGATGCCCTGTGAGGACACTTTGAAGTGCACGACGGTGGAGCAGGGCAGAGGGTCCAAGCTCAGGAGGTCTGTGGTGGCTTTCTGCACCGCCTGGTAACCCGTCAGGGACTCCATCTCCACCGAGCCCAGGAACCACACGTTACACGCTGCCCACAAACAGAGACACAAGCTGAATACAACCACGCTTCAGCAGACCAGACCGAATGAGCCTGATTTGGAACCGTGTCGATAGCTCGAAAATTACAAAAGGAGAAGCGGCTCCACAAAGTAGCAGGTAGCATAATAATAATAATAATAATAATAAGGTAAAAACACACTGCAGGAATGTTTCCTTTCCAGCAGGTGTCAGTGTAGAGCTGGGTATCAGCACAGAGTCACTGCTGATTCAAACGTGTTACTGATTCAAAAGCTTCGCTCTGCCCTTTATGCGCTGTAACATTTCCTAAAATATTTTGGAATAAAACTTTGAACTAAGGAACGTAGAGTTCAGTTCCAGACAGTATTATAGAGGCACGGCAGACGGTGACTGAATATTATTAAGACAAGATTCTATATTATTATGTTCTCTATTTATTATGTTTTCTATTCTGTCTATTATAATTAATATTTAATTTATTATTTAATTATTATATTTAATTATTATTAAGTTTTATTTTTATTTTATTTTGTTTATATTTAATTATTTATATTTGCTATATTCTCCATTATATCTATTATAATTCGTATTTTATTTATTATTTTATTATTTATATTATATTTCATTTATAGTCTATTAATATTCTCTATTTTTTAATATTCTCTATTTTTATTTATTACATTCTCTATGTCATTATATTATCTGCTTTATTATAGTGTCCTTTTTTGTCATATTCTGTTTTATTACTACATTTATTATTTATTATACTGTCTTTTATTATATCATCTATTTTTATTGTTCTCTATATTTATATTTACTATTTTATTATATTCTCAATTTTATTTAGATTTTATTATATCTATTTATTATATTTATTATTTTATCTATTTTATTTTGTTAGTTTATTATATTTATTTATTTATTTATTATATTTTCAATTTTATTTATTATATTTATTATTTCATTTGCTATATTTAATATTATATTGCATATTTTATTATATCTATTTTAATTAATATATTTAGTTTTTTAGCGCTCTCTCTCTCTCTCTCTCTCTATCTCGCGCACACAGACACACACACACACACACACACACACACACTTTCTGTGACAATTTTAGCAGACTGATCTGCCTATGAGATGCAGATTTTCTGTTTTACACATAAAATGAAAACACAGGGGAGTGGCCAGAATTAATACTATTTTTTAAACTCAAATATTAAATTCGGCACAAATCGAAGTGCTGTGTTTTGACTTTGTAGGAAGAGCCAGCCGTCTCACTCTTACCTGCTCCCTGCTTCAGAAGCTCGGCTGCAGAGTTGGTGATGGACTGAGGCGGTGCCTCTACGGCGTCCTCTATAGGATCTGTGGGATAAAGCACAGATCAGAGAGGAGATGAGAGAGTGAATCCTTACAGAAACCCAAATCCATCTGCTGGGCACTAACACGTACCTCTGTCTGGAATGATGAGCTTACAGGGCAGTGCCAGTGGAGTTATGGAATGCTGGCACACCAGCGCTGTTAGGCTCCCTGTAACACAACACAAGAGTGCAATGAAGAGATGTACCCGTCATGCCCAGTGCCCACCATGCCAGCCTCTACAGGTCAGACTTTAAGGAGTGCTTCAGTACAAAGTCTCCAAAAATGAACGCACAAATGAATGGAGGTAAATAAATGCTGCCTAAGGTGGATGAAACACAAACACAGAATGACGCTCATGTTGTATAAAATGAGAGTGCAACAACTCATCTGCCCACAAGGTGGTGCTGTAGCGTCAAAAATCTCAATTACAGCAAGTGTTATACATGATATTATATGACATAACATGGAGGTGATTTTGTGCCAAAAGGTTCCTCCTTTTAGTTTGAATTTTGCCCGTCTTTGCTTTTCTTTTCTGATTTTCTCCCATTTCACTCGTTTTTCCAACAGAACTTCGAGTTATGTATTATATTCTGTTTTATTATACACCCTACATTTATTACATGTACTGTTTATTATATCTTCTATTTGACTTATATTCTATTAATATTCCCTAATTTATTTTCTGTTTGTTAATATTCTCTATTTTGATGTATTACCTTCTGTATTTGATTATATTCTTTATTTTATTTATTATAAATAATATTTTATTTATTGTATCTACTATATTATATGTTCTATTTTATTTATATTTTATTATATTTTCTATTTTATGTATTATATTCTGTTTTTATGATACACTCTATTATTTACTCTTATATTATATTCTCTATTTTACTTATTACAACCATTATTATATTACTAGTATTTAATATTCTGTTTATTTATTATTTATTATATTCTCTAAGTTGAATAGTACATTCTGTTTTATTATACATTCTAAATATATTACATTTACAATTCTCTATTCTCTTTTTTTTTATTTTTTGTTTTATTTATTATTTATTTTATTCTATAAGTTATGTAAGCTAAGTTATGTCATAATATGTTGATTATAATTGGTATTGTATTTATTATTTTACTATTTTATTATACTCTCTAGTTTATTTATATTCTAGTCACATCAATATTGATATTTTATTAAATTCTCTATTTTTAAGTCATATTTCTAGGGGTGCTGGGACTCAATTTAAGGGTGCTTGAGCACCCCTAAAAACGGGGGCTTATGATTTGAGGTGACCGCAGATTAATGTATAACCATAATTACAATCCGGATACAATGAAGCGTACCGAAATAAGGCTCGTTGGGGCACCCCTTCAGCCGCACTCCTTTAGACGTGCACTCAATGAGGAAGTGGCGGACAAGCTCGTTGGACAAATCTCCACCTAAAAAGAGAAAGAGAGAACGAATCCTGTTCAGATTTCACTAATAACCTCAAAAACCTGGAGCTCACGTTTCAGACGCCTATCTGCCTCCCCGAGCTCATTCCATACACCCCACACAGGTGGGCCAAAAGAAAGGGCCAAATTCTCCACACAGAATTCCTGGAGCGTTTCTCCGAGCTGGATGAACGAGCACAAAGACATCAGCATTGTGTTTCGTTTTCTAAAGGTCCTCACAAAAGCTTGGATCGGGCATCAAGATGCATGATGTCATCACAGGTGGTCTCAATACTTAGAGCTCCAGGTACAAGTTGGTTGAAAATGCCTGTCTTTGCTGGCGTTACGCCGAAAAGGTAATCCTTTACTTAAAATTTTTAAATGCCTAATTACGTAATAGGGAATGTTAATCATTAAGTCTAAGTGACTTCCCAAGACGCACATTAATCTGTACCAACTAGAAACTTTGAGGTTATCAGCCTTATCAGTTAGGTATAATGCTTTATTTAAGAAAAACAGAAGAAAAATAACAATGAATTCGATGTTTGTATTGAGTTTTGCCCACAGCAGCTACAAATCCGGCCAGCAGATGTCGCCAAAGCGCTTGGCTTAATGAAGCTTTAAAAAACAAACAAAGAAAGAAATAATCGTTTACACCGCTGCCAGCTTTATAAATCCCCCTTTTTCCCCATTTAATGAATGACAGGTTTAAAAAGAGTGCTTTTTAAAATCTAGTGACGTTTTTGAGCAGATATTAGTGATTTTTTCGCTTTCGATGCGGCTCTCCGCTTGTTTATGCTACGAGCTAGCAAAGCAGTATGCACATTCACAACTGATGTTTCTCTAAAGCATGAAAAAGTTCGCTAAATCTTTTTTTTTTTTTTTATTAATAGTACACATTGTTAAACAGAAAATCTTTTCAGCTTAAACACGGATTATGTGTATGCTTTAGAAAGACATAACGAGTCCTTGTGTCGGTTTAACGTTGAAAAGTCAAAAGTAAACGTCCACCGAAAGTACGACAACGGATAGATAGATAGATAGATAGATGCTAGGCTACGGTGGCACTTAATACGGTGGCATTTCTTAATAAATATGGGTAAAATTCAATATTGGCAAGTCGTAAATAAGACATTTCGTTTTTGTTTGTACAGTTTTGGACGCACTCAGCACCTAATGTTACCACCGTACGGTTTAATCGAACGTACAACGTACTTAGGAATATACAGTACGACTCTGTCTCAAACACACTCACAGAATGAGAAATTCGTTCGTTGTAGTTCATTTTGAACGTCGTAAGGTGAAATACACACAATCCCAAATCAGAAAGCGTTGGGAATGTATGGAAAATGTTCCAGGCAGTATGAACCTGAGATATTTCATGGTTTTTACTGGTCAATGTCATTTCATTTGTTAATAAACATCCATTCTGGGCTGCAACACACTCCAAAGTTGGGACAAGGACAATTTAGGGATGGTAACGCTAGTAATAGCAGTATCAACAAAAGATGGACACGGGATCTCCAGAAAATTACTGAAATGCTTCATCAGAGAAAGACCAGAAAAGGTTTTCCATATTTTTCGCTCTACAGTGCATAATATCATTAAATGAGTCGAGGAATCTGGAGGAATTTCAGTGCGTAAAGGGCAAGGGCACAAGCCTAAACTAAAAAGGGCTGTGAAGGGGATTGGGCAAGGGATTACTTTATCAAACCTTTATCAAGCTCTACAATACAGAGTTACATTCACATTCACAAGTTACAAATACCACTTAAAACATTACTGTGCTAAAAAAGAAGCCTTGTGTTCTGTACCATGTCAGAAGCATGAAATACCTCAGGTTCACAATGAAATAAAAGTCATATATACACTTATTTGTATTTGCATTGTCCATACTGATTTGGGGTTGTAAGTAAACCCGAACAAATATATTTTAATGGGTTTTTGGTTTCAGTCTGTAAGACAGTGAGCTGCTCTCGTGTCTCTTCCATCTTTTCCTTTGGGCTCCCTCCCTTTAATTTATTGTGTCATAGCCGGACCTGCGGAGTCCCTGCATGCACCATGATCACCATTTACACCCTATTTAAGGTTTTGTACTCTTCCATCATTCCTAACAATCTGTTACCTCGGTCTGTCTCTGTCTCTCTCTGTACGCAAACTCCTGCAGTCTGATGTAATGATGATGTAAGAGCTTGGTGCCAAACCTGAGCCTTGGTAAATTTAAAGAACGTGATCGGTTAGAGAAATGTTTTCAGAAGTGGAAAGTCTAGGCCGTCCATTTGGCACTGATTCCCGATTTCTTCTGGAAAGTACCAAAACGCTGAGAAATAAAAGCAGACACAGACAGAAGCTTCTCAGATTCCACTTTGGGTCACGAAGGAATTACGTTCGGAGCTTGAGGGAGCAGAAGTAGTTCAAACACTCAGGTTTCTGCCCTGACCAGTACTCACCCTTCTTACTCTGCTGCACGACCGAGGGCGGGGGCGTGGCCACCTTCATAGCCAATCCGTAAGCGCCTTTAAACGAGTGGCTGTCCCGGACGATGAAGGAGCCTGGCTCTTTGTCCTTCAGCACGGCGATGGCTGCGAATAGAGAGGTGGAGATGAGTTTCGTATTATGTAAAACGCTTTATCGGTGCTTGTGCACGTACGTTACACTTACGTATATTATCTATATATTATTCTTCAGTTATGAATTACCTTGTTCCCTTGCAATGTCTGGCTTGTACCAGTATTTGGAAGTGTCCTGCACAAATTTTACCGTCAGATGCTTGCTCACCAGAACATCTACAAACAAAAAGATCAAGAAAAGTAATATTTTGAGAATAAAGTCATAATATTTTGAGAATAAAGTCACAATATTTTGAAAATAAAGTCGTAATGTTTGGAGAGTAAAGTCGTAATGTTTTGAGAATGAAGTTGTAATATTTTGACAACAAAGTCGCAATATTTTGACAATAAAGTTGTAATATTCTAAGAAAAGTCGCAATATTTTGAGAATAAAGTCATAATTTTTTTTAATAAATTTGTAACATTTCAAAAATAAAGTCATAATATTTAGAGAATAATATCGTATTTTGAGAATAAAGTCGTAATATTTGAGAATTAAACTCTGTAAATATGAGCTATAAAATGCAGTGCATTGTGGGTACTGACCTGGTAGAGGGCTCACACTGGTGCTTCTGGCCTGCAGCTCTGGAATTGAGTCTGGGAAGGGAATCGAGAGCGAGCTCCCACTGTGAGGGCTTGATAATCCGCTGGGGGCCGGAGAGACGGACCCTAAGGAGCGCTCACAGTCCAGGGCCCGCGTCTTCTCGGGGAGCGGAGGCTGCTGGGACTCGTAGTTTGGACCATCGGGTTCGTCGTCGAAGCTGAGCGCTGGGCTGCGATTCAGGGTGTACTGGGCCACTCGGGTCCTCTGGCTGCCCCGGGGTGAGCTGTGGTTGTTGGGCACTGTGTGAGGGTGTGACTGAGGGTGAGGGTTTGGGTGAGAGTGAGGGTGAGGTGACGGAGGTGAAGTAAGGCTGAAGGTCACAGGAACAGAACGCTGGGCAGTGATGGAGGCATGGCGAGTCATCAGGGCAACTTCTGGACACGACTGAGGTGAACTACAGAGATCATTTTTAGATATTTTAAAATACTGACGTTTTTAAACACCGCAAACACCATCTGGTTATTGCAGAAACGACCTTCGGGTTCCTGTTACCTGTCTGTGATAGAGATTATTCCTCCTGTAGCGGTGGAGTTGGTGATGTTTGGTCTGTGTGGTACTGTCACTCTGCCCTCATCAGGCCCCATAAAATCAGGATACGCTCTTATATCTGAAAACGAGAGCATATATGAGGTATAATCACATAGAAAAGGTTTATTAAAAAATATTATATTTTTAAAAGTTCTGCATAATTATTTTTTTTATTAACTCATGTAGTGGAGTTTATAAGAAGAATTGGTGTAATAAAGAAATTGTCAATGATAACTATAGTTTGAGTTAAATATCACGATTTACTGCAGTACTGAATATTACCATGTCTAGTCATGAGAGATTTATAAAAAAGCATTTTATAAAGTCAAAATATTTCAAGAATAAAGTCATAATATTTTGAGAATAAAATCGTAATATTTTGAGAATAAAGTCATATTTAAGGAATAAAGTCATTATATTTTGAGAATAAAGTCATAATATTTCAAGAATAAAATTGTAATATTTTGATCTGTACTTTCTACTTACTTCATTTTCAAACCATGTTCGTTACTCTAGCTTTACTCTGATAATAAAGTTGTAGTATTTTCAGAATAAAGTCATATTAATTTGAGAATTAAGTTTTTTTTAATTAAGTTGTGTAGTGGAGTTTTTAAAAGAAGAACTGGTATAAAAAAATGGTGATTATTCTAAATTGTTGGACTAAAATGCAGTGAGAGTCAATGATAACTATAGTTTGGGTTAATTATCATGAGAGATTTAACAGCATTTATTTTAAAAAATACAAAGTATTTTGTATATTTTGGCTCCTCGTGTCTGAATATGTTTCTGATTTTTTTGCAGTTGATTCATGCAAGCTCAATAAAAGTTTCAAAAATTGAGTCAGAAATGGTTTTTAAGGGAATGCTTTTCCATTTTTACTTTAAGTACATGTATTAGCATGTACTTTTATACTTCTACTTGAGTAAAATAGTTTTGGGACTTTTTGGTGCCACTTTTGATAATGAGTGTTGATTTTGAGAAAGAAATGGGAGCCACCAGGCACTAGGAAACAGCGAGGCTTGGCATGGGCATGTTTGCTTAGATGAAAAGGTCACTTGTCAACCCCAGTGTAAGGAGTAGATCGTCACCCTCTTGAGATCGAACCCTTAAATTACTCCAACAACCAGAGAGAAAGAAAGAATCTGCCATACTGAAATCCTCCAATTTTCTCACCTAATAACATGAATAGGAAAATAAATAACCTCTCACTTTTTCTAGCTGTATTTACACAATATAATACTCATAATCAAAATGAAAATAACACTTTCTTTCTTAAAAATTTCTTAAAACAACTGGTTCGGATAAGTAATCAGCTCTTTAGTAACCATTAGGATTAAGAGTAACAAGGATTTAAGAAGTGGAAAGTGTACGGCACCACCAACACCGTGCCAAAATCGCAACGTCTTTCCAAACTGGACGACTCAGCCAGGTGGATCCTGATCAGGGAAGCAAGAGCCCAACCAAGATTGAATTTTTTAAACTGAACTCCAAGCGGTATGAACAGCACACACACCGAAAATTCACCACACGTACCATGAAGCATGGTGGTGGCAGCATAATGTTATGGGGGCTTTTCTCTTCTGCAGAGAAGCTCAGGATTGAAGGGAAAATAGGTGCTACCAAATACATCTAAATTGAAAGTGGAAAATGGGCAGCATGATAACGACCAAAGAAACCAAAACAAGACAGTGGCTTAAGGATAGGAAGGTGATTGTCCTTCAGAGTTCAAGTCTGACCTAAATCTGATTTGCTGGTCACAACGAAATTTCCCTGAACTTGAACAATTCTGTAAAGATGAATCGACAAATATTTTAGTTTCCTTTTCTCTCATTACTTGAACGTTGTAAGGCAAAACGTTACAACTAAATAAAGTTGTAAAGAGAGATCGTTTTTGTGAGTTCTAAATTCAGGCTGTAAGACAGAACAGTGAGTGTGTTTCAATGCATTTAATAATCATAGTCGGATTTCTGCAGTTATCTGATTATTTAAGTGGTCAGCATACTCCGATCTGGAAATCAGATTGAGAAATCCGAAAAAGTGAGACCTGGACTTTACCTCAGAGCTCAGTTAGCCGATTTCCTAACCCGACACGGTTGCCAGGTCCGCCTATATAGACCTGACTTCATTTGGCGTATTTTCTCCTTTGACCGCGGCGGTATTTTCACGAGGGATCTGGCAACCCCGGAATTAAACGCGCCACGGAACTAAAGGCAGCGAATCGGTTATCGAACAGTTTGTGGAGACTCTGAAACACAATATATTCTCGAAAAAACGAATAGTTTTATGGTCTAATAATACCTTTTGAAGTTCATGTCACATATTTCTGTGAGATTATTGGCTGGTTGCAAAGTAGAAATCCGATTACTCAGCCTGAGTCATGTAAACCCGGTGGTTTCCCATTAACTGCAAGTGCATGTAAACTTGTTGATCGGATTACTGACAAAATCTCGGATTATTAAGTGCATGTAAACTTGTTAATCGGATTACTGACAAAATCTCGGATTGTCCATGTAAAGGCACTTAGGGTGTACTCACACTAGGCAATTCGAACCCGAGCCCGGGTGCGGTTCGTTTGGCTAGTGTGAGTGCTCCCAAATGCGCCGGGGCCAGATTCACGAATCACACTGGGGCCCTCTTGAAATAGGTGGGCCGGGGTGCGGTTCGCCGGACTCCAGCACGGTACGTTTGCAGTGTGAGTGCAATCGCACTCCGGCACGCTCTTGTCATCACAGACGCGCCCACACAGCACAGCCACTTCATTGTTGTACACATGTGATCGGGTAATAACATACTTCTGTGCCTTTCTTTGGTTTCGTTTTGTTCGTGCTGACACACAGCGCTAATACGTCTTATAATAAGTGCATTGATAATGCAGCCACTGTGTTCCAACTTCTTATGCTGCACAGCGGACTCTCTGCTTATACAGGGCTTTTTTATTTCTCTATGTGCGCACTGACACACAGCCCTAATAAGCCTTATAATAAGGTGCATTGATTATGCAGCGCGCTGTATTTCACCTTATCGTGCTGTACAGCGGACTTCCTGCTGGTATTTAATATGTATTTAATATGTGACTTTTTTATTTGTCTTTGTTCGCGCTAATACACAGCCCTAATAAGCCTTATAATAAGTGTATTGATAATGCAGCTCAGTGTTCCGGCTTCTCGCGCTGCACATCGCATTCTATGCTTATAATTTTACGTGGCTTTTTTATTTCTCTTTGTTGGCGCTGACACACGGCCCGAATAAGCTTTATAATAAGGTGCATTGATTATGCGATGTGCTGTATTTCGGCTGTACAGCGGACTTTATGCTTGTACTTACTATGAGACTTTTTGTTTCTCTTTGTGCGCTGATACACAGCCCTTATATGCCTTATAATACAGTAAATGTACTAATGATGAACTATTTTTCGGCATCTGGTGCTTACGGAGGCAGCTGCACAGCGCGCACAAAACGGCATAAACGTATGTGATTACCCAATCATATGTACGACCATGAAGTGTGCTGCGCGAGCGAGCATGGTGGTGACGAAAGCATGAGGAAAGCGCGCCGGAGCGTTTCTGTGTGAGGCTAGTGTGAGTGCGGGCCAGAGCGCGTTTGTCCCCCCTCCCCATTCGGACTCTGGCCCGGTTCAGGCAACGGTGCCTAGTGTGAGTGCACCCTTAGTGACCATTTCAAACTGTATGAAGATTTTCTGTATTTCTTTAGGCACTATAATTATTCCAAAATCTTGAAAGGTTCTACCTGGTGTGCGGAAAGAACTACGGAAACCTTTGTCACCCATCTGAGAATGAACTCTCTCATTTGTCTAAGGTTATGGGTGGCTTCACAAAACAAGCAAAAAAAAAAAAAAACAGCACAGCAAACAAACCAAGGGCCCTTTCACACGTGAACACCTTCTTCCACTGAGCTGGCCTTTCGTCTATTGTTCACTGGCCCATCTCCTCCCATCTTGGCCTTTTGTGAGGGGTCAGAAAGCGCATACGTTCGGGACTCTGTTTACAAAGGCTTGACATTTCAATACAGCCACTCCCTCCAACGTCTGCCCCTGGGAAAGTGACAGAGTGTTTCCACAGTGGGTTTCTTGCCCTTAAAACTCGGGCCAAACTTGTCTATTATTGAAATTCAGCTTGAAAATCATCACACCCTTTTGAAACTGCTTCTTTTTATACCCTACAGCCTGAATCTGAACCCATTACACATGCCTTTCCAGCTTTACACCAATTCAGAATAAGAAATGTTCAAGTTTAGTCACATTTCATGCTTAGCAGAATAGGAATGCTCTCTTTCAAAATATTCAAAAGGTTTCTATCAGTTTTACACATGGGCATTCGAGGACATTCACCTTACTGTCCTTAAGCCACTATTGGTTTTTTTTTGGTTAAAGGTCTTAAGGTCTTCCTCAAGAACATGGATGCAGTTTGCAGCATCCATTTTCCCATCAATAATGAAGAAAATACCAAACGCAGTACGTCATGTCATGTTCAGTATGAAGAGTTTAATCTCGGTCTCATCCTACCATAAAACCTTTAGCCACTAGGCATCAGAATCACAAATGAGAGTCAGCTGTGGTAGCCTTGTGGGTAAGATACTGGACTATGGATCAGAAGGTCCAGGGTTCAAATCCCACCTTTGCCAAGCTGCCACTGTTGGGTCCTTGAGCAAGGCCCTTAACCCACAATTGCTTGGATTGTAAGACTGTATAAATTGTAAGTCGCTCTGGATAAAGGCGCCTGCTAAATGCTGTAAATGTAAATGTAAATGTTTCAAAGAAGCTTTAAAAATATCTGGATACACAACCCTAGCTGAGCAAGCCAAGGGCAACAGTGGCAAGGAAAAACTCTTTAAACCATATAACAAAGAAACCTTTGGAGGACCAAGACTCAAAAATCTCCTAGATGCCTGGGTATAGCTGGCATTATCAATTTTCCTGTCCATAATAGCCAATCGCTCTGAAGAAAATGATATCCACCAGAGAAAGCTACCACCACCATGCTTCACGGCAGGTATGGCGTATTTTGGTATTTTGGATGGTGTGCTGCATGTAGTATTGAGGTTGCTATTGGCCTCTCTGTAGCTTCCCTGATCAATATCCTCTTGTGTGGCTCATCCAGTTTGGAAGGCTGTCCTGATCTAAGCAAAGGTCGGGTTAATAAGAGCTGGACTTAACAGATCCATGAATGAACCTCCGATCAGCCATTGACGGTGTTTAATGAAAGACGCAGAGTTTACAGGAGTGCTAACCCTTTAGAATTTTCTATATTTCTTCATAAATATGAGCTAAAACATCATCTGATTTCCACACAAGTCCTAAAAAGTAGATAAAGAGAACCCAGTTAAACAAATGAGACAAAAATATTATACCTGGTCATTTATTTATTGAGGAAAATGATTCAATATTACATATTAGTGAGTGGCAAAAGTATGTGACCCTCTAGGATTAGCAAGTTAATTTGAAGGTGAAATAGAGTCGGTGTTTTCAATCAATGGGAATGCCAATCATTGGTGTGAGTGGGCACCCTGTTTTGTTTAAAGAACAGGGAATCTATTCAACAGTCTGCCCCTCTTCACAACACATGTTTGGTGGGAGAGTGTATCATGGGGCCACGAACAAGAAGATTTCTGAGGAGCTCAGAAAAAGATTGAAAAGAGAGAAAAAGTGATGCTCATCAGGCTGGGAAAGGTTACAAAATCATCTCTAAAGATTTGGACTCCACCAATCCACATCAGCAGATTTGTGTCAAATGGAGGAAATTCCCAGACCATTGTTAACCTCCCCAGGAAGTGGGCCGACCAACAAGACACTCCATAGCAAAGGCGTGGAATAGCTGGTGAGGTCACAAAGGACCCCAGGGTAACTTCTAATAATCGACTGAAGCCTCTCTCACATTGGCTATGTTTAATGTTCATGAGTTCCACCATCAAAAACACTGAACAACATTGTGGCATGGCAGGGTTTACCGGAGACAAGCCACTGCT
Source organism: Ancistrus triradiatus (assembly GCA_025084515.1). Lineage (NCBI taxonomy): Eukaryota > Metazoa > Chordata > Actinopteri > Siluriformes > Loricariidae > Ancistrus > Ancistrus triradiatus. The sequence goes on along the minus strand of JAJAGP010001088.1, from coordinate 140,989 downwards.
CTCCAAAAGAAACAATTGCTGCTCACTGCTGGCAGTTTGCTAAAGATCACGTGGACGATCCGAAAGGCTATTGGAAGATGTTTTGTGGACGTATGAGAACCAAATGGAACTTTTTTTGGTTTAAAGGAAACAATTATGTTGGAGAATAAAACACTGCCATTCCAGCATAAGAACCTTATCCCATCTGTGAAACATGGTGGTGGTAGTATCATGGTTTGGGCCTGTTTTGCTGCATCTGGGCAGGACGGCTTGCCATCATTGATAGAACAATGAATTCTGAATGATATCAGAGAATTCTAAAGTAACATGTCTGACTGATCCATCAAATCAAAACCAGCTAGAAGCTGATCCAGTTCATTTTTGGTGATGGAGACTAAAACTGATCTTCAGTCTCGTTGCTCTTCAGTTGAGCTGTGGATCCATTCAGAGTCCAGAACCTTTGATTTAAAGTACTGACTTTAGTTTCTCTGAACTTTTAAGCTTAAATCCAAATCCTTGTTTGCAAAGGTCAGCTCATTAATAGTATTGTATACATTAATAGTAATGTTTTTAAAGCTCACAGAGTGCCATTATCTGTGGTATGATTGAAAATAAAGTTCAATGAAAGTGGAAAACACAAACAGATCCACAAACTACATGAACTTGTTTGGAGCTGTAATCCAAGCCTCATTCCCGAAGACTTGCTAGATCAGGTGTTTGTGGTATATATTTAGTCTCAGTCTCTGTTTAACCCTAACGTTTTCTGGTTACATCATCTCCAGAAACATGAAACCTCATCATCATCACGGCGATCGTTTACCGGAGCGTTTTCTAATAATAGCATCAAGAGTTTGTCCAGTATCACCAGTTTTTGTTTCTGAGTGCATTATTCGAACAAAAATGAGGTGAACGTGACCCTTACCGTGCTCTGCCCTGTAGGATCCAAACATCGTCACCCCGGAGGTCGGAGTCGGAAACTCGGGCATCGTCTTCACTGCAGACAGAGGTGAGAACAGGAGTGTTTTGGTGTGGTTAATAAAGAGCGAGCGCTTAATCCAGACGGAGATGGGCCGAGGGAGGTTACGTAAGGGCAGGCAGAAATGCGAGCGTGTCGAAACGAGTCACGTTGACTTACACGGAGGGTTTAAACGAACGCAAGTGATAGACAGATTTGAGACAGTTGTTAGTCATTTACCTGGAGTAATTGGAGTAACTACAGACATAATGAGTCAGCTTTCGTTTTTGGTAAGCGTTTCTTTGGAGCTCGTTGAGAAATTACGCTAAATTACACACTTTACACACTTTTAAGGGCTGGATTTATAAACTGTGCCCACGGTTCACTCCTACAGGCTGGGCCACACGATTGCCTCACATGGACGATATAATAAGACACCAAGAATAATCGGTTATCAGTAGGCTATGTCTAATATATGAATACAGAGTCATTTTTAGGGATCTGCACTTTTTACTCCATTTTTAAAACAGGCTCGTTATTTTAGATTTTATGAATCAATTTATTTATCTATCTCTTTCATTTATCTATTCATTTTTAATTTTTATTGAGGCAGTTCTAGTCTTATAAACCCTTTCTAACCCTTTTTAATGTTCAGCATAATGCACTCTACTCCCAAAAATAGCTGTATACACTTTATTTTTATTAATCAGACTACAGAGGTTTATGTCCCAGGGATGGTGAATTTAAAAAAAAGCTATACAATATTTAGAACGTTTTGTATAAGCATTTTTAGATTATGTCGAGTACACTGCAAAAAAAGCAGTTTACAAAAACTAGGGAAATTAATATTGATTATATTAAAAGAAAAAAGTTCTGCCAAAGATTTCTAAAACTAATAATATTAAATTGTATTATTATTTTATATTATAATTTAATATATAATAATTTAATATAATACAATGGTATTATTCAATAATAATAATAATAATAATAATAATAATAATAATAATAATGATAATAATAATAATAATAATAATAATCATTCTTCAATCAAATGAAAAGCCCTGATTATCTATAGTAAATTTGGACACGGATTCTGCTGTTGCTGCGGTTATAAAAATGATAAGGGATCCTCCGTGTCATGGATCTGATGGAACAGATTCTGAATTATGGCAACAAATTCAAAAGGAAAACAACAGGACATCAGAACAAGAATGACAGGCCTAAGCACACGAGTCGTTTTGGAATGGCCGAGTCAGAGTTCTGATCTTAATCCGACCTCAAGCGAGCAATAGGGTGGATCGTTTTCCAAAAACGTAGGTCTTTCCCTCGATTGCCCAACGCACAAGCCACCAGCTTTCAGTATGTGTCACGTGTACCAATTAACCATGGTGAAATACTCGAGTTTGCCCCGTGCGTAAAAGCAAGCACTGCTAAACATGAATAAACAAGCTGCGTTGTGTAAAAGGCTCGTAAAAGAGCGTGAACCACAGCCTGTGCGAGTGAAGAACCAGCTTGGGGAATACGTTACATACGAGATTATTTCACCTCTCAAATAAATGCGTGTCGGAAATGAGTATGAGTTTTGTAAGTGGAAATAGGAGATGAGTAAAAGCTCACCATAAGGCGTGGGCGGTGAAATGGGAAAGGCCGGCGTTGGAGGAACCACGTCGCCGGTCACGTCCAGCCCGGCACTGGGACTCCCCCTGTACTCCACACTGTCTGTTCTGTGCAGAGGGGCTCGCTGCAACCCAAAATGGTACGTTTAATAGAGAATAAAAGCCTTGGAATAAAGGATACACTACATCTCTGCTTGTTTATTACCTGGGGCGGAGCGATGCTGTGAGGGTACGTCAGTCTGTCCCCAAACTCTGGCTCCAGTTCCCACGCCGGTCGGACGCACACCGGCGAACGCTCGCCCGCCTCACTGCCCTGTCGACTCAGAGCCCTCACATGGTCCCCTGCAGGAGGTACAGCTGATCATACGCACACAGAGAGACAAAAAAGTGTAGCCTGGTGAGGAGTATTGTCAGCTTTCATTTAATTTCTTAATAAACATCCGATCCTGAATTTCAGGCCTGCAACAGATTCCAAAAAAAGTTGGGACGGGGCAATTTAGGGCTAGGTCTTATTGACAAATGTGTGGGAAAATGATTAAATGTCTAAAAATGATGTACCTCAAAGAAAAACTGGAAGAGATATATATATATATATATATATGTCTCCCTCTACAGAGCATAATATCATTAAATGATTCAGAATCTGGAGGAATGTCCTAAAAAGCCTAAACTGAAGAGGGGTGATCTCCACTCCCTCAGACAGCACTGCATCAAGAACCGTCCTTCATCAATAGCTGATAGAACCACATGGACAAGGGATTCCTTTATCAAACCTTTAACAAGCTCTACAATACAGAGTTACATTCACAGATACCACTTAAAACGTTACTGTGCTAAAAAGAAGCCTTATGTTATAACCATGTCCAGAAGGGGCGTCGGCTTCTCTGGGCTCGGAGGCATCTGGGATGGACCATCATACAGTCAGTGGGAACGGGGATTGTGCTCAGACCCATCAGTATCACAGATCTTTTTTGGACCAAAGACGAAAAGAGGTCCAAAACCCAGGCTCTGTCATGGTATGGGGTCAGGTCAGGGCCCTCGGTAAAAGTCACTTACCCTTCAGAAAGTACACTCAGATTTTAGAGCAGCATAAGCTGCCTTCAACATCTTTATCAGGGGCGTCCATGCAATTTTCAAAAAGGTTAGGACAGAAAGATGGAAATCCCTTCCCATCTTTCTTTGAGGAACTTTGTTTTAAACATTTGGTGATAAACTGGAGATCCTCTGCCCTTGTTTACTCCTAAAAGACTCAGCCTTTCATGGATACTACAGTACCTCGTTTGGTTACCTCATTACTAGCCCTATATTCCCCTGTCCCGACCTTTAATTGGAATGTCTTGCAGGCCTGAAATGCAAATACTATCTGCAATGAAACAGAAGCCAAACGTAAGGAACACTGCAAGGTTTTTCATATCACAGTTTAGAGCAAAGTGCACCAAAACGTTCGTAGTCTGTAATTAAAGTCGCCTTGATCCTTCAACTGCCACAGCTGTCAACAACAAAAGAGAAAATGAGATACACACCAGGAGGCAGAAAGAAACAGAAACAGAAAAGGTTAGAGGGAAAGGATTAGTGAAAGGACGTCGGCGGATCATGCATCTTTCAGATGAGGAGATCGGAGAATACAGTACAAAAAAGGGAGGACAATATGAGGTCCCGACCTCCTGCCTGCTGAAGAATGTCAAAGTAAACAGCAGCTACACCTCGAGGGACTGAGCAAACAGACGCTTGTTTAGCCGTCTGGCCCCTCGTGTGAAGTGCCAGTTAGTGCCGGAGTGTTAATCTTGGCTGTTGACAAACTATTTCTGTCTCTGGAATGTTAATTCGAGGACCTGTTAATGCAGGGTGAGAGGGGACAGATGGACAATGGGCATCTCTCGACCCAAGCTGTGCTTATGCATAGAGGAAAGAATAGCCGGCTCATTATCATCTCATAGAGGAAAGGTAATGAGCCTTGCCTCGCCTCCTTAGACCGGCCTTTTGCTCAGCAAATCGCACCGCTGGAGCTCTAAGGCGTTTCACTTTAAAGAAAGGCCATGAGACGCATTTATGTAAACAAAAACTCAGTTTTATGGCCTTATTTGTGTTATCAGGGGCATGAAAATCAATACAGTGGCAGAGGGCTCCATCCCTTTTTTAAACAGGAGATTTTTACTCCAGTGCAGATCTGTTGTATTTTGACTTTCTGTAAAATTAATATCTGTTCAATTTCTCAATCTACCTGGCTATTTACAATAAAAAGACAGCTGTGCAAAAGTATTATGCCACCGTTAGATTGGGAATACCATGATTACTGCCATATATAATAATTACTCGGTCTCCTTATAAGAAACCAGCAAGAAAATACAGAAAATGTTTTTGCAGCACTGAAAAACAGCTTCTAGGGTGTAAAGGGGCGAGTATTTATTTTGACCACCGATTATACTTTATCAGCATCTGGGAACGTCATCTCTACCAACAATGAAGTGTAACAACCAAGAAATCTTTTCAGAAGGAAATCAAGATCTAAAGCTCATCAAGATTTTAATGAAAATCAGTGGAAAATATGATATATCGTCATTATATCATTGTTAAGACTACAAATCTAAGGGTGGCCTCACACTTTTGTACCATGCTGCTACTGCATAAATACCGCATATGACACTGTGTTTAAAATCCAAATCCCCCCAAATAAAGCTCTTAAAGCGCTGAAATTAGAGACGTAAACCACGGTCAGACTGACCTTGCGTCATGGCAGTCATTTCTGCGATTTTTGCGTTGCAGACTTCCAGGTTAAAAATGTCAAATATTTGCAACCGTAGACACACAACGCAGCTCCAACTGTAGGAGCTATAACCGTTCCATTGTAGTCTGCTCTCAGTCACCTGATTCTCTCAGACCTCAGACCTGATTGGTATCATTGTGGTCTCCGTCCTGTTCTACTTTTATAGCTGTTTGACGTTTGCGGCCAATGGGACCCTGTAATTACTGCATACATGCGGTCCGGCGAGAAAGCCTGAAAACGAGTTCCTCACAGTCTCACACACACACACACACACACACACACACACACACACACACGCACACACGCACACACACACGACACGGATGCCTGACATGTCGAGGCTGCACATGCTTATTTCATGTGTGTTATTTTGGAGAATGCCCAGCCTGGGGCGACTGCTGTTCCTCTTCTAACATTCCTATCTGATTCTCCTGCTTTCTATCTCGCCCGGTTATGGAGGAACCACTCTAGAGTTCTGATACTGGAACTGTGGTAGCCTAGTGGTTAAGGTACTGGACTATGGACCAGAAGGTCCAGGGTTCAAATCCCACCTCTGCCAAGCTGCCACTGTTGGGTCCTTGAGCAAGGCCCTTAACCCACAATTGCTTGGATTGTAAGACTGTATAAGTTGTAAGTCGCTCTGGATAAGGGCGCCTGCTAAATGCTGTAAATGATACGGTACACTTTCCGTAAAAAAAAAACAGGCAAAAAAAGCAACACAATAAGCTACTTGTGGCATAATTTATGATTTCTGGTTTTGGCCAAATCATTCAAATGCACAAAATCAACAATAACGGCTTCGGGTCTGCATTCTTGGAATGAAATTTGATAAAAGATCCTTTCAGGGAGATTCGCAGCTGATTAAATTTGATGAGAAGGCATGGAACGGGCTGTCATGATCGATAGCATTTATGGTATATAAGTTATTAATCTTGTGTGAAAATATCATGGTTAAGAGAGGAAACAAGTCATGGACTAAACGTCTTGATGCATGCTCAATGATCCAGGTAAGAAGTCATGGACTTCTCAAGTCATGGACTAGACTACTCATTATTTAAAAGGGAGACAGGGAGTAGAGGCTGCACCAGCGACCCCTACCCAGCCCTATAATGGACGCTGGACCCTGACCTTGACAAAGTTAAACTTATAACAGTGCAGTTTGCTTGTTCTCCCTGTGTTATGGATTTCTTTCCACTTTCCACACACGTGTCAGGACAATTAGCATCCCTGAGTGTCCATAAGTGTCCCTAAGTGTCCTAGTGGGTGCCCTGTCTGGGGTGGTCCACACCCCCTGTTTAATTATTAGGAAATCATATTCTGCATTAAACCTGATATACACAGCCTCATCAGAATTTTGATCACCCTGGTTTGGAATGGCCCTGCATGCCACAGATGGCACATGGAAAAACACAGCTGGCATGATAATAGGCTACCTTGCAAAGGGTGGTAGCATCTCGGTAGCAAACAACTATTTACAACTTTGTGGGATGTTCTAGAGATGCCGTAGTGAAGGTGACCCAAGAATGGACTTCTCGTCTACTGAAAGTGGCATAACAGTGCTGCCCACAGACCACTGATGCCAGTAATGGCCACGAGTGCCTCTGGATACCTCCCGCCCCTAATGCAATCCATTCCTCGAGCCTTAATATTCAGATATTGCAACAGCACTGGCCATGAAACTTTGCACTAAATACAGGCCCTAATCGATGACTCCAGCAGAAACATCCACACTGCTTCCATAAGTATTTGTACCAGCCAACTCACTCTTCCACCTGAGCACTGCACCGTCTCAGACAGCCTCACCTCACACCACGACCTACCTCACAAACCACAGACTACATCCTCGATAGTACGTCAAAATAGTAATGATACCACTAGTTATTTAGGACAGCAGCATGCAGTTTGGAGCACAACCGTCAATTTGATCTATGCCTCGTATAGGAGCTCGTCTCCTGCTGAAGCTCTGCAGGGAGTGAGTTCTTCCAGAGAGGATCTTTTCCAAACGTCCAAACGTCCTCACCCTACCCCCTCTACAAAATGCTTATCTGGCTCTCTGAAGGCATGACTTTGTTTACAAGGAAGTATAAATCAGGCTTAGGGACACGAGACCCAAGGGATGGGTTTATCATCCAGAGGAATTTCCACAGAATTGCTCCTGACAAGTCAACAAACTTCCTACAAGCTGAAAAAGTACGTAGCGCCGATGGACGGCCAGCACTGAAACCCGGAGACTAACCGAGTCTGACTTCAGATAAGGAGAAAAGTTTACACGACTCAGGCAATAATCGGATTTCTACTTTGTTACCAGCTAAAAATCTCACAGAGAAATGGCATGTAAATGATATTTTATCTGAGAGCTAGAGGACTCTAGAGGATGAAGAATATTCAAATAGCCATTTCACAGGTGCTGTGTTTAATTCCAGTTTTTGCCAGATCACACGAGAGAAACAAGCAACCAGGTCTATAGAAACCACTTGATCATTTAAAAAAAATGATAATAATGTATATTTTTATTTTAACTTGCAGAAATATTGGAGAGAGAGAGAGGGGATCAGGGAGCAACAACAAATAAGCAACTACTCTTTAGAAACAAACCCCAAAAATCTGCAAACTCTAACGACCAATATTTGTAAGTGACTCTAAAGAAGACTGAAAAAAACAAGTGAAATCAGAGAAAAGGGATACCTGCACTGAGAAATCAGATTACTGAGCAAAGAAATCCAGCTCTTTGTTGGATTTCTTAACCTGATCACATCTCCAGCAGCCACTGTGACTCGCTTACAATTACCATCGTCTCCAACCCAGGGACAATAATAAGATTTCTACTTTGCTAAAAATGAGCTAAAAGTCTCACATAAAATGGGATGTAAATGATATTCTATCAGAGAGCTTCTTAAAAAGTTTCTGTTTCGATGTTTCCCACCTCCTAGAAGATAAAGAATATTAAAATTCCTAATTTTCTTGAGCGTACAGTGTACTGAGTTTTACAATCTCCCTAAAAGTATTTGGTAGCTATTTCGCAAATGCGGCGTTTAATCCTGGGTTGCCAGAGCTTGCAAGAGAAACAAGCAACCAAGTCTATAGAAACAAACAGGTGACAAAAAACAGGTGACCTACTGTAGTGTGAGAGAGTGACCACTTGATCAATTAAAGAAAGAGTATATTTTCCTTTTAACTTGCAGAAATATATCCCCTTTTATTTCTCAGAATATTGCAGTTTTATTCTCAAAATATTACGACTTTATTTTCAAAATATGATGACTTCACTCTCAAAATATTACATCTTTGTTCTCTAAATACTACTATTTTTATTCTCAAATGATTACAGCTTTATTCTCGAAATATCACAGTATTATACTCAAAATATTACAGCATTTATTTTCAAAATATTACGACTTCATTCTCAAAATATTATGATTTTATTCTCAAAATATTACAAATTTATTCTAGAAATACTGACTTTTTATCTCAAAATATTACGACTTTATTCCCACAATACTGTATTACAACTTTATTCTAGAAATATTACAATTTTATTCTCTGTATCATCTTTTTAACTTGCAGGAATATTGGAGGGAGACATAGGATCAGGGAGCAACAACAAATAAGCAACTACATTTTAGAAACAAAAAACAAAAACCTGCAACGTTCAATATTTGTAAGCGACTTTATAGAAAAATAAGCTGCTTAGCCGCTTCCGGGCTTCGTTTTGGATCCATGAAATCAGAGTAAAGTGATACGAGCACTGAGAAATCGTCCGGGGTCGCCCCTCACATTGAGGCCGAGTCTAGCTGTGAGTGAGTCCCCATGGGAGAGCCCACAATACCTTGTGTCCCCAGGCAGCTGGATAAACAGCCAGCATTCCTTCTCAGATCACTGCTTTAGCCTCGTCCTTCTCATCTCCCGTCTCTCCCTGTCTTTCTCTCAACACGTCTCACACATACAGTAGAACTGATGTTTCGTTTCAAAAGAATTCCTGGGACACGTCATTCTTACTTACAAATCTCTCCTTTAGGGATCAGGGAATCTGATCCAAGCCACAGGTGAAAAAAGTGAGCCGGCAGGCTTATGATTTTATGTTTGGTTTGTCTCCTCTCTACCGAGAGAACCTGATATGATGCTTTCTCAGAAAAGGCAAGTCCAGACACCTCGTCCCTCTCCTAATGCCCGTCAGGAGATCGGATTCCCCATCCGTAGCTGACTCAGATACGCTACACGATATAGGCTGCTCATCGGGTGGAGCCAAGCAACGTCAATCTTCATCCATCAACCATGAATTAAGTGATAAAGTGCTTCCTTTTAACTTCTAACTCACTTTACTACGTGTTCCTTCTTGCTTTCCTGCTGCAACAAGAATTATTACAACAAACATCGGACCATAAACCACCACCAACACCAGCAGTACCACCACCAAACCCACCACCGGAAACGCAGACCGACCCTTCACCAATAATTTAGGGGTTAATACAACCTAACTCTTAATATAGACCATTTCAAACTTATATTCCTACGCACAGGAAGTCATATTGCCAAAATATTATGTCATTTATTCTCTAATTATCACGACATTTATTCTCAAAACACTACAACTTCATTTCTGAAATTTTGCAACTTTATTCTCATACTATTGCAACTTTTTTCCTCGAAATTTTACAACTTTATTGTCAAAATATCACGACGTTATTTTCAAAATATTATGAAATTTATTCTTGAAATAATACAACTTTATTCCTGAAATATTACATTTATTCTCAAAATATTGCAACTTTATTCTCAAAATATAATGAATTTATTCCTGATATTTTACGACTTTATTCACAAAGTATTACGGCTTTATTCTTGAAATATTAAGAATTTGTTCTCAAAATATTACAGGATTTATTCTCAAAATATTATGTCTTTGTTCCCGAAGTATTATGACTTTATTCTCAAAATACTATGATTTTAATTCTCAAATTATTACAAGTAGTCTCAAAATATTACAATATTATTCTCAGAATATTACGAATTTATTCTCAAAAAAATTATGACTTTATTCTAGAAATATTACAACTTTATTTTCAAAATATTATGGATTTATTCTATAAATATTTTGACTTTATTCTCAAAATATTATGACTTTATTCAAGAAATATTACAATTTTATTCTAAAAATATTACAACTTTTATCTAGAAATATTACAACTTTATTTTCAAAATATTACAACTGTATTTTATGCTCAATAAGTACGAGCTATTCTGTTTATTGTTAAGAGTTTTGTTTGAAATAGGCACGGATTTTGCGCTGCAGCTTTGTTACTGTTCGTCTCGTTGAAACGGTCTGCATGTGATTTAGCCCGACTCTCGTCCTCGTCTTACCTGCCGGCTGACTCCGGTTGTTCTCATTGAGCCTGAGGGTCATGCTGGCGTTGCCACTTGCCGGAGTTGTTACTTGTGATCCTGCGATTCTCTTAACGGAGTTGGTCCGTGTCGGGATGGGAACGAAGGTAGGGTCCAGGTCGAGGATCAGCTGGTTGAGCTGATCGATGGAGTTGTCGATGTCCACCGTGAGCGAGTTAAACTCCTCATCATGACTTTTCTCACTTTCCTGGTTCGGCGCCGCCTTCAGAGTCAGAGCGACATGGCTCTGGTTGCTGCCGTTCCCTTTATGTACGACCTCTTGACTGTTCGCCTGGAAGCTTTCCTCCACTCCACATTCCTCAGGCAGGTAGGAGTAATGCGGGGCCACGACCATCTGCTGCTGCCGGACCCAGGTTTGTGTGGAGTAGCTGCCTGGCCGGAACTGCTGCCCGCTCGATGCTGTGCCGGACGGGGCCGAGTTCGGATTGGAGACCATTTTCTTGGCAAAGCAATTCCTACGAGCCTCTATGTAGGCCCGCTCGTAGTCCTCCGCCGAGACCGGACCGTGGTGCGGGGCGTCTTCAACAACTCCGGGGCTGCAGAAGCCGTCGGACAGGAGCGAGTTTTGGCTGCTCTTGTGGTACGATGAGGACAGAGTCCCTAAACTATCTACGCTGCGCAAATCATGGCCAGACATCAAGACCTCGTCGTCCAGGATGTCCGTCTCACGCTCTTTCGGCCGAGAGTTTCCGTTTATGTGGACCTGCACCGGATGGTGGAGGACTCCCTGAGAGTTTGAGGTCGGCTCCATGCCGTTTTCCCTTCTCTGCTCATCGAGCCCAAATCCAATCAGCAAGCGATTCAGCTCGACCTTCTCCTGCTCGCTGGGACCCGTGGACTTTCCGGCTGATGTGGGGCAGCGCTCGTTCCAAAGGGAGGCGCTCGAGAGGCCGGAGTCGCTGCTGGCTGAGAGGGCGTGGTCGCTGTGCTCGGGGCTGGAGGTGACCGATGTGGTGCGGGTCGATCGACTGTGGATGACCGCACTGCCCTGGCTTCTTTTAGGGGAGAATTTGTCCAGGTTGGCGATCTGGGGCTGCAAGGGCTGAGCTGAGGGAGAGAACAGATGGAGCGCTTCAAAAGGTCAGACAAAACAGGTTTTCCACTCATACAAAAAAAACAAAAAAAAACAATACCCAAAAAAAGCCATAGCGGTGGTGAACTCATGGCCGAACTGCCCAAAATGCAAAGACACACCTGTAAATACTCTACAAGTTCCAACTCGGACCAAACCAAGCACCGTGTGAGGTATGCTCCTAAAAAAGGGTCGCTCTAGCACTCCTATTCCTATTCCTTTAAGGTATCCCTTAAAGTTTAGCTCCCCAGCTGCCCCTCAAGAACTTCTTAATCTGCCAGAGGGTTCAGAAACATGTCTTTTGACTTTTTCATCACAGATCGTATGAACCCGAGATATTTCATTTCATTTGCAAGCTGAAGTGATAATGACTTTCGTCAATGGCCCTGACCTGACCCCATACCATGATAGAGCCTGGATTTTGGACCTTTTCATCCATGTTTTCCTAAAAAAAAGATCGGTTATACTGATGGGTCTGAGCACAATCCCCACTTCCACTGTGTGATTCCAGATGCCTCCGAGCCCAGAGAAGCTGACGCCGCTTCTAGACATGGTTATAACATAAGGCTTCTTTTTAGCACAGTAACGTTTTAAGTGGTATCTGTGAATGTAACTCTGTATTGTAGAGCTTGATAAAGGTTTGAAGGTTCTATCAGCTATTGATGTTCTATCAGTTCTTGATGCAGTGCCGTCTGAGGGAGCGGAGATCACTCCTCTTCAGTTTAGGCTCTTGCCCTTACCCTTTATGCCCTGAAAATGCTGCATCACCTTGAAATCACTTGATTATGTAATCTTTTATCTCAATACAAGCCCTAATTTTCCCTGTCGAAAAAGTGTTTCGGAATCTGTTGCAGGCCTGAAATGCAGGAATGGATGTTTATTAACAAAAAAACCCATAAAATATCTCAGGTTCGTACTGTCTGCCACAAAATAAAAGTTTGATGTTGTACAGCTCGTCCACCCCTGAGCTAAGCATTCCAGAACTCAACAGATTTTACCGCATAGTTCCTGACCCTCTGACTCTTAAAACCTCCTCATCCAGAAAAGAAAAAGCAAAAAGCACGAACTTGAACCAGCACAGCTAAGCAGTAATCCGTAACAGTAACAGTGTTTCATACGTTACCCTTAGAGGCCCAGCCTTTGGCATTGAGTCTATGAGAGAGGATCATGGCTCAGAGGTAAGAGGTGTTAGCCCTGCGACTCTCAGAGGGTGGAATGGAGAGGCATGCATGATAAAGACCGTTCACACACTCACCCATTCACACTTCCATACATGCATAGGGCTGGGGACGTCCAATCCTCAGCAAGGTCCCAGCTTCAACTACTGACTCCAAAAAATTCCACCGACTCTCGCTCTCTCTCTTTTTGGCTCACTCTGCTTTCTACCTTTCATTTCGTCTCCTCTCCCCTGTCCTTCCCCCCTCCCACATTCCTCAATCTTACCACCCCTCTAAGAGGGGGAGCGATCCCTACCCCGGAGCTCTCCCTCCTCCCTGCTCCCTCCTGTAGGGCAGTTAGAGAGTCAGTAACAGTAACAGAGCCGATCCACAAATGATATCCAGAGATCTGCAGAGATCAAGAACCACTGGAGCTATGGTAAAGTCCTGCAGCATGAACTCCATCATACACCGGCCTCCCTTCAGCTTTAGCCACAAAGCTGTGTGTGTGTGTGTGAGCGTGTGTGAGCGTGTGTGTGTGTGTGTGTGTGTGTGTGTGTGTGTGTGAGTGTAAGTAAGGACAAGGGAAATAGTCGGGTTGCCAAATATGAAGAGAGAGGAATGTAAACAAGGGGGCAGGGATTAACCAGGAAAAAGAGGAGGGATTTATGTGTAACCCAAAACCCTAATACTACAAGAAATACAAAAAAAGGAGCACAAGGAGGTTCGGGTGGGAGATTGAAAAAGTAAAAAAAGAAAAAGACAGATAGAAAGGGTGAGTGAAGAAAGAAAAATGAAAGAAACAAAGAAAGAAAGAAATTTGGTACAGCAATAAAGAAAGATATGGTGAGGAAAGAGGAAAAAGGAGAAAGAAAGAAACAGAAAAAAGATAGGATATGGATAAAGAACTAAAGAAAAAATAAAGAAAGGAAGGAAGGAAGGGTGGATGGGAGGGTGGGCTGAGAAACAAAGAACGAGTTTATGGTGAAATAAATAAAATTAAGGTGAGGAAAGAGAAAAAAAATAAGGACAAAACAAGCAAAAAAGAGGATGAGTGGATAAAGAAAAAGAAAAATATGAAGGAAGGAATGGATGGATGGATGGGTGAATGGGTGATTAATTGGATGGATGGATGGAAGGATGCTAATGATGAGAGGATAAATGAGATGGATGGATGACACCAGAGTGAGAGAGTGAAAACAGAAAGAAAGAAAGAATAACAAAGCATAGTTTTTCTTATATTAACTTTGACTTTTATTTCATGCAGACAGGATGAACCCTAGATATTTCATGTTTTTCTGTTAATAGCCATCCATTCTTGCATTTCAGGCCTGCAACACATTCCAAAAAAGTTGGGACGGGGGGAAATTTAGGGCTATTAATGAGGTAAAAAAAAAAAACAAAACTAAATAGTGATGTGATTTCAAACAGGTGATTATAATCATGTTTTAGTGCAAAAGCATTTATTATCAATGAAAGGCTGAGTCTCTGAGGAGTAAAGATGATCAGAGGATCTCCAGTTTATCACCAAATGTGTGAGAAAATGATTGAAATGTTTAAAAACAATGTTCCTCACAGAAAGACTGGGAGGGATTTATATATTTCTCCCTCTACAGGGCATAATATCATTAAAGCATTCAAGGAATCTGGAGGAATTTCAGTGCATAAAGGGTAAGAGCACAAGCCTAAACTGAAGGCTAGGTGTAATCTCCGATCCATCAGAAAGCAAGCAAGAAAGGAAGAAAGATAGAAAAGAAAGAAAGGAAGATAGAAAAAGGAAAGGAAAAAAGAAAGAATGAAAGACAGAGAGAAATTATAAAAGATGGGGGAAAAAATGGAAAGAAAGAATGAAAGAAATAAAGAAAGTGTGAAGCCGTGTGAAGGCTGCGATGGGCGATGGTACCAACATCATGGTGGGATGGTGCGACGCCGACTGAACACAGGACGGACCTTAAGTACCTGAGTCAGTGGGTGTCGCCCATAAAGCAAACGAGCAGCTTAATGAGATCTGCAGGTGATAATACTAATGCAATCGCACAGCCTTCATCATGCCTGTGCGATTGTGCTGACTGTCAGGGTCTCAACCTGAGGCAAAGGAAGCCAACGCTGCCCCCAGCGTCGGAAAGCCAGGTGAGCCCCCGTTACAGAAAGAGGAAGGAAGGAAGGTAGAAAGAGAGAAAGAAAGAAGAAAAGAAAGTAAAGGAACTCAAGGAATCTGGAGGAATTTCCTAAAAAGCCTAAACTGAAGAGGGGTGTTCTCCGCTCCCTCAGACGGCACTGCATCAAGAACCGTCCTTCATCAATAGCTGATAGAACCACATGGACAAGGGATTCCTTTATCAAACCTTTATCAAGCTCTACAATACAGAGCTACATTCACAAATACCACTTAAAACGTTACTGTGCTAAAAAGAAGCCTTATGTTATAACCATGTCCAGAAGGGGCGTCGGCTTCTCTGGGCTCGGAGGATCTGGGAGGCCTCTTTTTTTGGAATGTGCTGCAGGATTGAAATGCAGGAATGGATGTTTATTAACAAAAGTAAACATGAAATATCTCAGGTTCGTACTGTCTGTAATGAAATAAAAGCTAAAGGTAATACAAGGAAGGCTTGGTCTCTCCTGGTACAGAGCTGCTGAATTCCTCCGGGCTTTTGCGTTGGCATTCCCAAACATGGTGTTTACATGTGAAGACAGGCGTGTGAGAATGCCACAGGAATGCACCGTCTTCAAAGAAGCTTCTCCACCGAGCGACCTCACCAACCCCCTGCTTTTATTTAAGGGAGTAAAACACGCTGTCTTTGGATGATGTCTTAGTGGCTGTTTTTTATTATTTGTTTTGGACGCTGTGTTTTAGAGACTGTGTTTTTTTAAACTCTGTGTTTTAAACAGAGTTTTAGAGACTGTTTTGAGTGCTGTGTTTTAGACGCCCTGTTTTGACACTGTTTTAGATGCTGTGTTTTATAGTCTGTGTTTTAGATGGTGTCTATTGGACAATGTGTTTCAGAGGCTGTGTTTTAAACTCTGTTTTGGACTCTGTGTTTTCAACTTTGTCTATTAGAATCTGTGTTTTGGACATTGTGTTTTGGACACTGTTTTAAACTCTGTGTTTTGGATGTTGTGTTTTAGAGTCTGTGTTTTAGACGTTGTGTTTCAGACGCTATGTTTTGGACACTGTGTTTTGAGTGCTGTGTTTTGGATGCTGTGTTTTAGACGTTGTGTTTTGAACACTTTTAAGTGCTGTCTTTTGAAGGCTGTGTTTTAGATGCTGTGTTGTAAACTCTGTCTTTTAGAGTCTGTTTTAGATGCTGTGTTTTAGATACTGTTTTGTACACTGTTTTCAGTGCTTTGTTTTATACACTGTTTTGGACACTGTTTTAGACACTGTGTTTTAGATGCTGTGTTTTGAACACTGTTTTGGATGCTGTGTTTTAGATACTGTTTTGTACACTGTTTTCAGTGCTTTGTTTTATACACTGTTTTGGACACTGTTTTAGACACTGTGTTTTAGATGCTGTGTTTTGAACACTGTTTTGGATGCTGTGTTTTGGACACTGTGTTTGAATGCTGTGTTTTGGACACTCTACTTTGGGCATGTCTATTTTCAGAGTGCTGTGAATTCCTTGGCAGACAGGTGAAGTTTGCCCACTGCAGGAGAAAATACTCCGGAGCGTTACCGCCGGCCGTGGTGGGGAGACTGTGTGGGTGGAGTTACGTCTGGTTTAGTTCGGTGTGTTTTGTACAATACAAGCATGCACTGGCTCAAGGAATGAGAGAGAGAGAGAGAGAGAGAGAGAGAGAGAGTTGTTACAACAAGAGGAAAAAGGCATGTCATGGCAATCCGTGTTTGATTTAAATCAATGACTTACTACCACATTTATGAACTGCTATTTATTTTCACATTAACTTTTTTGGATCATGTTTAAACCATGCTTACAACTAAGCTACAACCCCAAATCAGAAAAGTATGGGATGGTATGGGAAATGCAACTCCCCCCACCCAAAAAAAAAACAAACAGACAAAAAAAAAAAACAACTACAACAATAAAAACCGCACTGATTTTTACATTTAGTTTGACTTGCAGCTGGAGATAAGAAATCATTAAAAGAAAGAAAGACAGTAAAACAAAAAGAAAGAAAGAAAGAAAGAGGGAAAGAAAGAAAGAAAAACATAACTGAAAGGAAGGAAGACAGAAAAAAGAAAGGGAGGAAGTGTGAGTGTAAAAAGAAAGAAAGAAAGAAGCATGAGTTGAGATATAAATAAATAAGGGAAGAAAGAAAGAAAGAAAGAAACAAAGAAACAAAGAAAGAAAGAAAGGCTGAGTGTAAAAAGAAAGAAAGAAAGAAAGAAAGAAAGAAAAATAAAAGACAGAAAGAAAAATGGAAATAAAAAAAGGCTAGGTGGAAAAAAAAGAAAGAAAAACAGGAATGACAGGAGGCAGGAAGTAAGGAACAAAAAAGGAATGAAAGAAGAAAGGCTGAATTAGAATCCCGAGAAATAAAGAAAGAAAAAAAGAAAGAAAGAAAGGGTGAGTGTAGAAGGAAAGCAAGAAAGAAATGTGAGTGGAGAAATAAATAAATAAATAAATAAATAAATACATAAATAAGGGAAAAAAGACAGAATAAAGTGGATAAATAAGTAAATAAGTAAGTAAATGCTGGATGTAGAAATAAGTACAGAAACAAGTAAAGAAAAGAAAGAAAGAAAGAAAGAAAACAGAAAAACCACTCTGCTCTCTGGTGCCCACATTAGTTTGGGCACTGGCCGTCATCAGCATCACCTCTGTAACCCGTCACCAACTATCAAGATGGCGGCTTCTCTTAGATTAGAGAAGTTTAAAGATGAAGAAAAAGCTCAGCATTGGATACGATATAAATACACTGTATTACCAGACCGAGGCATGTGGACCACGATGCCATCTGCAGGTCATTGGTTTGTAGCAGGAAGGTGCCAGGTGTCCAGCCCATGGCCTCTAATAACGACCTCAGTAACTAGGTAACCAGGTAACTATGGGCTAGTGACTGATTAATCTCTCGTTAATGAATCTGTCCAATCAGAACGAGCCGAATCATAAATGCCTTCTCCATCTGAGTCTCCTGGCAGAAACTGGGCACCAGAGAGCATGAAAGAGCCACTCAGGGAAAAGTTAACCAGAAAATGTTTATCACCTGGCACAAAACACTTCCTCTGTGTGTGTGTGTGTGTGTGTGTGTGTGTGTGTGTGTGTGTGTGTGTTGAAGTTGTTGAACCCATTACCCTCGGTGTGATCTGTAAGATTCATTAGTCTGACTCAGAGCTTAAAAACACTAAAGGAAATGCAGGACACTGTTTACTTCCATGCCAAGATAAATGACCAAACACAGTTCCAAACTGTGTCAGGCTGTGCCCACAGGAAGCAGGGTGCTTTATACCCGTATCAGTTCTTCAGCAGGGCACGAACAAGCAGCTTTAGTTCTTAAAGTTTATACAGCATCTAAACAATCTGAGCCAGTTCAGTTTGGTTTTCGGTCGAAGACAGTACCTTCCCCGTTGCAGACGTCCTGGTACGAGTCCCAGCGGGCAAGGGAGTCTGTGGCACTGTAATCCACTGAAACATCGGCACCATTCTGCCAGTGCTCAGCTCCTGGCAGAGACACACATAGAGGAACACTGAGGAACCTCAATAAAACGAAACTCAAATTACACTGGTACTAATGAGGTGTACCTAACACAGTGGCCGGTCTGTGTGTATGTATATACTGTATGTGTGTATAGAGTGCATTTATAAATACAGAGCAATGCATTCTGGGCCTTTAATCAGCCGACAGGTCAGACAGGGTATAATCTTTGCTTTTCTTTCTTTCATGGAAGTAAAAATGCTAACAATGCAGTGACTCCCTTAAGACCTCCACTGATAGGCTCAGTAACTCCCTCTGAGAGACGGCCAGAAAAAAACAAAAGATAAAGAAAAGGGAGGAAGGGTGAGTGTATAATTAAAGAAATGAAAGAAGGAAGGAAGAGGAAAGAAAGAAAGAAAGACCCTAAACCCCAGTCCTGTATTTGGGCACTTAGCGTCGCCTAGCTCTGAACCTGAGCTATTAAGCTCTATGGGTGAGCATTTAGCGCTGCCTAGCTCCATACCTGAGCTCGGCACGCTTGTAAGCTCTTCACCTGAGTCCGCCGCGCCGATTAGCGCCGTACCTGAGCCCATTAGCTCCTTTGATAGGCTAGCGCCGCCCAGCTCTGCACCTGAGCCCGCCTTGCTCATTAATGCCGTACCTGAGCACGTAAGCTCTGTACTTGAGCAGCTAGCGCCGCCCAGTTCCGTACCTGAGCTTGCCCCACCCACTAGCTTCACACCGGAGAACCTCGCGCCTGTAAGCTTGTTACATGAGCAACTAAGCTCCGTATCTAAGCATTTGGCGCCGCCTAGCTCCAGACCTGAGCTTGCCATGTTTGTAAGCTCTTCACCTGAGCTCACCGCACCTACTAGTTTCGCTACTGAGCCGCTAGCTCCACCCAGCTCTGTATCTGAGCTCGCCGCATCTATTAGCGCTGTACCTGAGCCCGCTAGCTCCTTTGACCAGCAAGCACCGCCCAACTCTGTACCTGAGCCCGCTGTGCCTATTAATGCCGTATCTGAGCACTTAA
Organism: Ancistrus triradiatus; assembly: GCA_025084515.1. Classification (NCBI taxonomy): domain Eukaryota; kingdom Metazoa; phylum Chordata; class Actinopteri; order Siluriformes; family Loricariidae; genus Ancistrus; species Ancistrus triradiatus. The sequence continues at coordinate 121,415 of JAJAGP010001088.1, read as the reverse complement.
GCTTCGTACTTGAGCAGCTGGCACCGCCTGGCTTCGTACCTGAGTCCGCCGCACCTATTAATGCCATACCTGAGCATGTAAGCTCTGTACTTTAGCAGCTAGCGCCGCTCAGCTCCATGCCTGAGCCCGCCGCGTCCATTAGCTTTGCAAGTGAGCAGCTACTGCTGCCAAGCCTCATACTTGAGCAAGTTGGTTCAGTACCAAATCTCATGCACCGGTCGCTACCGCCGACCCCTGTGCCATGACCATTTGCGCCGCGATCGTTGGCCCTGATCCTCGCGCCATGGTCACTCGGACAGATTTCCATGCCACGGTCATTGGTTTCGGCTCCCGTGCCGCCATGGTCGCCCTTGCTGGCCTTGATGCTGGGGCACTTGGCATCTGTTCACCTGGCCAGATGCTTGGCGCCGACCTTTTTTGTTGGATTTTGGCCCTTGCTTCAGGGTTTGCCCTGCTTATCAGGGTCCCCTGGTATGCAACCTACTCAACCCTGAGCATGTTCATCAGGCTAGAGGGGGATAGTAGATAGGCCGGGAGGCGTCAGGACAACTCCCCTTGGGGGGTACTGTAACAACCCCCATCACTGTGTGGATGTCCGCCAGGTGGACACTGATGGCAGTGCCGACTTGGCTTTTGTATCGGGATCCACACAGTGCCCGATATCGTGCACACGGTCATTGATTGCGGCACGATTGCCATTAGCTGTCAGCAGCATTATTTAAGAGCTTGCTTTTGCACTGACAGGGTGGCACTCCTGATCACCGTATGTGGATCGCCCCGCTTCCGCGTTGTATTTTGTGATCCCCAAGCATACACACAAGACCTCACCCGTCTCTCACTCTCACAGAGCATACCCCAGCTTTTGCACGATCGTTTCTTCTCTTTCGTTTTTTGAGTTGGTCAGGGAAAGCAGATGGACTGAGCCTGCTTAGGGGCTCAGTTCCCGTAGGGCTGGGAAGCCCGAGGTAACCTTTTGTTCAGGGCTTAGACATAGCTTAGCTTTTTCCGGACTCGCTCGCAACGGGTGACGTCGGTCCCCCCTCCCTTTTGCTCTCCCTTCAGTGCGAGCCTGAGCTTCTGTGTGTGTGTGAGCTTTCCCTCACACACACAGGAGATTGTTTTGTTGGGTATTTGTTCAGTTCTGCCTCAGTGGTCTGGTGGCGCGTTCGGTTAAACCACTTATCACGGACGCAGTCGACCAGGGTTCGCTTCCCAGCCACTGACGTGGCTTTCTTTATTGTTCATTTATTTTCTCCTTTTTGTGAACCGCTTTGTTTTCACTTATTTATATTTTGGTTCACTTCTTCCATCTGGAGCTACTTGCGATTGGGTCCTAAACCAGTTTATTCTTTTGTTTTCACGGTTTGCCGACGTTGTAATTATTCGAACAGTTACAGGGCGAGTGAAGAAAGAAAGAAAGAAAGAAAGAAAAAAGAAAAAGATAGAGTAAATCAGAGAGCAAGTGACAGAGCTTTGCTTTTTAGGCGTGATGTGATCCTGAGTGCTGGCTGGAGGAAGCAGAATCTGCTGCTGTGGATGATCCCCCTCCTGCTGGTGCTCCCTCCCTCCCTCTCTCTCAGAGGAGGAAACATGTGAAGTGTGAAGTGTGTGGTGACAGCACAGAGAAAAGAGATCAGCAGGTCAGGACTCCACTCCCAGTAGGAACAGTAGGAAGAGTGAGTGTGTGTAGATGGAAAGCTGGTGGAACAAAAGTGAAACGAGAGCCTGATAAAGAATAAAAAAGAAGAAAAAGGAGGGGGAAGAAAAAGGAGAAGAAGAAGAAAAAGAAGAAGAAGAAGAAGAAGCAGGATAAATGATACCTTGGCTCCTCTCGGGACCTTCAGAGAAAACCAGCTCCACTTTACCGTAATCCGGAAATCTGGGATCTGAAATGCAAACAGGAAAATATGAGCCGAGCCAAACCGGGATCAGGAGGGCTTTAGTCGGGCCACTGTTCTGCTCCAGGGGTAAAATAAAGAAACTCATAAAAAACTCTGCTCTGTTTAGTCATTACTGAACCTGTGTGCTGCAAATCAGAGCCACAGTCACATTCCTGCAGGATCAATACTTTTGGACAGATTAGGATTTAATTAGTAGATTTAATCATAACATGACTGATTAGGATTTAGAGACTAAGAGACCCTCTTTTATAAAAATATCCAACCTTTATCAGTCATTTAGTGAAACTCCGGCATGGTGAGAACAACTGCCTGAGAAAATGCATTTACATTTACATTTACAGCATTTAGCAGACACCCTTATCCAGAGCGACTTACAGTTGGTACAGTCGTACAATCCAAGCAAGAGAGAGGGAGAGAGAGAGAGAGGGAGAGAGAGAGAGTGAGTGAGTTAATAAGTAAGAAAGGAAGGAAGAGACAAAGGAAGGAAAAAGAAAGGAAGGCCGTAGGTAAGAAAGAAAGGAAGGAAGAAATAAAGAAACAGGAAGGATGAGTGTAGATGGACAGAAATAAAAAAAGGAATGAGTGAAGAAATAATGAAAGAAAGAAAAAAAGAAAAAAGAAAAAAGAAAGGAATAAAGAAAGAAATAATGAAAGAAGGAAGAAAGAAAGGAAGAAAGAAAGAAAGAAAAAGAAAAAAAAGAAAAATAAAGGAACAAATAAATAAAGAAAGAATGAATGAAAGAAGCAAGGAAGAATGAAGGGAAGGGAGAAAAAGAAAGAAAAAAAGAAGGAAGGTTGAGTCTAGAAAGAAAGAAAAAGAAAAAAGAAGGAAAGCTGAGTCTAGAAAGAAAGAAAAAGAAAAAGGAAGAAGGGTGAGTTTAAAAAGAGAAAGAAAGAAAGACAAAGAAAGAAAGGAATAAAGAAAAAAGAAAGAAAAAAGCAAGAATGAATTGCACTGTATTTTAGTATTAGTCTCATTCTATCATATGTTAAAGTCCAAAAAAGACAAAGAGAGAGAGAGAGAGAGAATGAAAAATTTATGAAGGGCGAGTGTAAAAAAAGAAAGAAAGATAAAAGGAAAAATAAACAGAAAGAAAGAAAGCAGGAGGAAGGAAGTGGGAAGGACTATACTAACTGTTTTTTTGGTTGATTCCATGCCCTTTCAGGTCTTAAACAAACAGTATTTATCTGTGATTCATTTGTCTGCGATTTGTTTTTTTGTGATTTGTTTATCTGTGAATCATTATTTGTGACTAATTTATCTGTGACTTGTTGATCTGTGATTCATTTATATGTGAATCATTTATCTGGGATTTGTTTATCTGTGATTCGTTTACCTGTATCCAGGTAATAACGTTGCCAGATCATCCTCTAAATCTGCTGACTCCATCATTTTACTTTCTATTCTGTATCTGGAATTTAATCCAAGCAGCTGCTGAAGCTTCAGGCAACCAGAACAAATCCAGAACACAGAGTTATGGGTAAACCAGAGATACACGACTGAACTCAGAAGTCCCAGTCAGTGCCAAGTCAGTGCCAAGTCAGTGCCCGGACCCTGAGGCTGTACTGTCGGTGCTCAAAAACAGCAGCCAGAGTGCCAACGATCAGCCTTAATGCACCATAATCCACCCAAATAATAGAGGTACAATGGTGGGATTAAGTGTGAGAAACTTCAAACGTACAAGCATGGCAACGGGAACACACCTAACTAGTCAAACACACACACACACACACACACACACACACACACACACACACACACACACACACACACACACACACACACACACACACACACACACACACACCACATGGGGAGGACTGGGGGGTGTTTCCCCTATCAGTATTCAAGCGCTTTCAGAGTCTTTAGGATTATTTCGAAAGAAGGCACAAACCCAAATCAGAAAAAGCTGAGATGGTACAAAAAAGGAAATAAAAAGGCAGTGTCTCTTCCAATTATTCTGACTTTTATCTCATCGCAGACATAAAGAACCTGAGATAGTTCATGCTTCTCTGCTTATATACATCCAGTACTGCATTTCACAATCCAGAAAAAGGCGGGAATTTAGGGCTGGAAATGAATTAAGTGTGAGTGTAGGAAGAAAGACAGAAAGAAAGAAAGAAAGAAAGAAAGAAGAAACAAAGGAAGAAAGGCTAAAGAAAATACTGAGAAAGAAAGAAAGAAAAAGAAAGAAAAAGAAAGAAACAATTCAGGAATGGATGTTTATAAATAAACCATGAAGTATGGTGGGTCCATCTTTTTTTCTGATTGGGGCTTGTATTTTTACAGTTAAATACAATAGAATATAATGCTCAGTGATGCATTATTGTTGTGTGCTTTTCTTGTGTATTTGTTGTAGTTTTGTTGTTGTTTTTGTTGTGTTTTTTGTTGTTTGTTTGTGTTGTAGTGTTTTTCTGTGCATTTTGTTGTGGTGTTTTTGTTATGTGTTTTTGTTGTTTTATGTTGTGTTTTTGTTATTGTGTTTTATTTTGTTGTTGTGTGTTTTATGTTATTGTGTTTTTGTGTCATTTGTTCTGTTGATGTGTATTTGTTGTGTATTTGTTGTAGTGTTTTTGTTGTGGTGTATTGTTGTGCGTTCTTGTTCCCGGACCTTTGTTGGCCTGTTCCATGTCCTCCTTGCCGTACATGAGGCTGTAGCCCTGCACGGCGCCGGTGTGGAACTGTAGCCTGAACACCAGCTCTCTCTGAGAGGGGCAGCTCTTATGGAAACACTTCACCTGCAAACAACAAGACAGACACACAAAGGTTCCGATGATAAAGGGAAGCTCCCATTACACCCTGAGCTTCTGCAGTTTATTTTAACGTAACAAACATGGGTAATTCCTTCTCACTCAGAGTCCGTCTGTTACATAGATAAATTACGCACATCAACGTGTGAAAAAGAGTCAAGTCAAGTCAAGTCAGATTTATTTATATAGCGCTTTTTACAATGGAGCATTGTCTCAAAGCAACTTTACAAGTTTAGATTATCTCCTAATAACTACGTCCAATCTCAAATTGAGCAAGCCTAGGGCGACAGTGGCAAGGAAAAACTCCCTAGTTCTAGGAAGAAACCTTGGGAGGACCAAGACAAAAGAGCACGCATGTATTAACGCCGTCCTTCACCCCCAGTCCGGAACTGTCGGATCGAGACGCTGCGTAATGTTTAACCGGAGCCCTGTTCTGGATTCCCTGCATTAAAATCACTGAACCAATCAGAGCGCGGTTGCCGGCAAACAGCTCAAGGAGGTTGGGTCCCTCTTTTTGAGTCTTGGTCCTCCCAAGGTTTCTTCCTATAACACTCAGGGAGTTTTTCCTTGCCACTGTCGCCCTAGGCTTGCTCAATTTGGGATTGGACGTAGTTATTAGGAGATAATCTAAACTTGTAAAGTTGCTTTGAGACAATGCTCCATTGTAAAAAGCGCTATATAAATAAATCTGACTTGACTTGACTTGACTCATCAGGAGCTTATAGGACGAGCAACAGGCTGCCTCTAAAAACATGGATATTAAAGAAAAGATCTGGTGGGATAGAACTCAAAGGCTGGAGAATGATGGAGATAAAGCTCACAGGGACTGGATGGAAGCGTCTGATTATTTATATATCTGGTCATGATCACAAAAACACAAACTAGAGCTTCCTGCACTCGTGTCTTTGTTTTTTTTAAGTTGACGATGTGAAAAAGACATGGGAAGACACATTAAGAGAAGGGACATTAAAGAAAGAAAAATTGGACAGGGAGTATTCAGAGTGCTTAAACAAAAACTGCATCAGACTTCTCTTGGAGCTTTAGTTTTGAGCCACCTGCTGGACAAACGAACTGTCCTGATAAATCAACGTCCTGCTCTAAGTGTTTACTGTAACTCACCAGCCTGATACCAAAAGCTGCTACAGCAGCCATAATTATCAGACCTCTCCTCTCCCCTACAGCAGACACTCGGCTCACTTCAGCTCCTTCCACAACATTTCTACTGAACTTTGACTTGGGCCAGATGTCCTGCTATTTTCCTTTAGAACTTGCTGCTGTAATTAAGAATCCATCATTCCATTAATGACCCAGATGCAGCAAAACAGCAAACCTTGATGTTCACAGACCAGATAAGGCTCTTCTGCTGGATGCAGGCTTTAACTTTCTCCAGATATAATTCTGAGATATCTGATGATGTCTTAACTCATATTTATGCAGAACTCCCTGTATAATCCTGTTACGTTAGTACTGAACGGTTTTGTTGCTCGTACCATGATGTCTCCTTTCAGCAGCTGGGCCGGCTCCAGGGCTATGCACACCTTATGCCTGTGGCCCGGGCCGATATGGCTGTACACAAACAGAGAAGGGAGAACATGCATTCAGCGTCCTATTATATTAAAACATAAGGGATTCTATAACGCTTCAGGACACTTTATAAACAAAGGAGGTCAGGATGAGGGTAACTCACTACACTCCGGAGGCGTACACAGCCTGCATCCCCTGGTACACCTTTATATAAGGACGGCACACTGCAAAGCATCAAAACACAATTAGCATCACATAAGCACACAGCAACGTCATTCATCTGGACCGCTGAGTAATCAGGTACTGCCTGTGATCTGGGGGCACCCCTGGTTGGCAGCATATGATATGAACAGCCCCCAGCCTGAGGAGCACTGGGACTCAGGAACTCCCCCCGGTGAAGCTGGAGGTAATCAGAGACCGGAAACCATACGGAGAACAACCATCTAGAGTTTTTATTGCTCTAGAAAGGCGTAACTGGACTTAATGGGGCACAAATAATCGAAAACACAAAAGGTGTTCTTGTACTTCACTGGGATCAGAAACTAAAATTGCAAAAAACTAAATGGTGAAGGGGACATCTGGACTTAACAGGCATCAGAAACAGAAAATGCAAAAAAAGAACAACAAAAAAAAACAAGACAAAACAATAACAACAAGAAAACGGCATCAGAAAAAGAAAAATGAAAAAAAAAAAACTAGGCAAAGGCATATCTGGACTTAATGGGCATTAGAAATGGGAAAAAATGGGTGCAGAAGTATCTGAAATTAGCGGGCATCAGAAATGGAAAGTGCAACAAAAAAAAAGCTGGGTATCACAAAACAAAAATGAAAAAAAAAGCTGGACAAAGGATTTTGGGCTTCAAAATCAAAAAATGGATTTAAAAAAAAAGAAAAAAAGAAAAAACTGGCTAAAGACATATCTGAACTCAGCGGGCATCAGAAATGGAAAGTAAAAAAAAAAATAAAAAAGGCAACGGCGTATCTACGCTTAACAGGCACCAGTTACCAAAAATCCAAAACACAAAACTGGTGAAAGGTGTACCTGGACTTACTGGGCATCAGAAATGGGAAATGCACATAAAACAAACAAACAAAAAAAAACTGGGCAAAGTCAGACTTGGACATGGTTTTATACATATGGTAGGTCCCAGGTGTAACTGATACCTCATAAATCCCACCTTCCTCCAGACTGCAGTGTAATGTATGGGTGGAAAGCCCAGTGTGTGTGTGAGTGTGTGTGTGTGTGTGTGTGTGTGTGTGTGTGTGTGTGTGTGAGAGAGTTTATGAATGAGTGTGTGAGAGTCAGTACGTACACCTGTGATTGTGTTTCCCTGAATAAGAACCATCATTCTTTCATGTTTCCACCTCGGTCTACAGAATGATCCCTGATTCCTAAACACATCCATCATGGACCTATCATTGTTCTCCAGCTATACACACACACACACACACACACACACACTGATCCAGCTATGTAATCCGTAGAGCTAGAGAACACCCCATGAACATCACATGATTCAGGTCCTTCCACAACATTTCTGTTGGATTAAGACCCAGACTTTGACTTGGGCCGTTCCAAAATCTGACTGTTCTGTGGTCGTGGGGTCGTTCTCTGGCTGCATATTTACAACATAGTTACAATTCCTTACTCTAAAAGAAGGACAGAAAAAAAGAAAGGAATGAAGAAAAGAAGGGAAAAAAGAGAAGAAAGGGTGAGTGGTCAAAGTATGTAAGTAAGAAAAAACAAGGAAAGACGAAAGAAAAAAGAAAGGAAGGAAGTACATAGGAAGAAAAGAAGGAAAAAGGAGAAAAGGTGAGTGGTGAAAGTATGTAAGAAAGAAATAAATAAAGAAAGAAAGAAAGAAAGGAAGCAAGTAGGAAAAAATGGCAGAAAAAAGAAGAACTTGTGTGTATATAAAGAAAGAAAGTAAGTAAGAAAGGCAGGAAGAAAGAAATGAATAAAAGAGAGGAAGGAAGAGAAGAAATAGAGAAAGAAAGAGAGAAAGACAACATTTCTACTGGATTAAGGTCCGGACTTTGACTTGGACCAATCCAAAACATCAACTGTTCTTTGGGTTGTTCTCTTGCTGCAAATGTACAAAATACCTACGATATATTACTTTAAAAGAAAGAAAGAAGGAAAGCAAGAATGGAAGGAAGAAAATAAAGAAAAATGGAAGAAAGGGTAAGTGTCGAAAGAAAGAAAGGAAGGAAGGAAGAGCAAAAGAAAGAACGGAAGTAATGGAGGAAGAAAAGATAGAAGGACACACAAAAAGGAACGAAGGATGAAAAGAAGGAAAAAGGAAGGATGACTGGTGGAAGTTTGTAAGAAAGAAAAAAGAAAGAAAGGAAGGAAGGAAGAAAAGAAAGAAAGACACAAAAAGAAAGGAAGGAAAAGGAAGGAAATAAGGGTGAGTCCTGAAAGTCCTGAAAGAAATAGATCAAAAAAAGAAAGGAAGGGGGAGGAACTGTGAGTGTAGAAAGAAAAGAAGTAAGTAAGAAAGAAAGACACACTAATCCGTAGAGCTGGAGAACATCCTATCAGGGGGCGCATTCCCGCCCCTAGGGGTCGCCGCGGGACCGCTAAACGCCGTGGCCGGCCACCTATAAAATGAGCTTCCTAATGCCGGCCTTCGGCGCACTGTCTCGTATTCCACGCGACGTTTGGAGAGTTTTTCTTCCAGTGTTACCCTTTTACAGACTGCGTAAGGACAGTGGTATCCCGTGTCGCCCATGAGGCGGGATATGTAAAGGCAAAAGCCTTGAGGTAATTGCTAGGGCTTTAGCCGGTAGGTTAGGGAAAGTTTGGGGGTAACGCTAACTAACCTCCGTCTCTTTCTCCAGCCCGAGACGCCCGCGGCCAATCTTCCCGCTTCTCCCGGTTCCCCCCGGGACGTTGGTAAGTTCCTGTCCGCGGGTCCTGTCGTCCCCGGCATTATCCGGTGCTTACTGCACCCCGGGGCAAGTATAGCCTTCTTCCCGTGGGCTTTCGAACGCGTTCCTAGCGTCCTAGAGACGCGCCGAGTGGCGCCTGGCTCGCCGAAATCCCGGGCACATGCGGCAGTCGCTCGACACACACACACACACCTCGCAGCGCACGCACAGAGTGTAACAAGCACACACACACACACTGCCGGCTCTGTCACATTCAGCACGCAGCAGGCGCTTGCTCACCGTGCTTTCCCTCCCCCATACAAACAGAGTCATGTCCTGCACAGAGAGTTTTCCCCCACGCACACACATAACGCCCGCTTGCGCTCTGAGTACTGTGTGTGCCTTTTTTTTCCCCCTGCAGTTCAGTGCAGAAGCGCTGACGGGATCATTTCCCGCTTTTTTCCTTGCCTTTCACTTTCATTTTGTTAAGAAAGGATTACTCCTAATAATATATAATCCGTTTTTGTTTGAGATCGCCAGGAAGCGACTCCTTAGTTTGTCCTTAGGCTTATTGCCATCGTTCTCTTTTGTCAGATCACAGAATCCGTGGTGCAGCGGTAGTTCTCCCGCCCCTGGATACTGTGACTCTGGTATCGAATCCCGTGACGGGCCACCTTCAGTAGCCCCCTCGCTCTGTGACGGGATTTCCTTTTACATCTTTATTTTCCTTTGGGTCATTTGGTGTAGACCCCCGCACTTGAGTCCGTTATTTTTCCTTTTTTTGGTGTGCCTCCACAGGCCCCCCATAACAGTACAGTGCGCCCAGTATGGACTCAGCAGGGGCGCACGATATGGACCCCAGAAGGGTCCCCACCCCCCAGCGGCTGCCGTTCTTCGCCACCACGGCGTTACCCTGGGGCGTCATGAGCAGCAGCTCACCCTCCTCACTCAGCAGGTAGCGGCCCTTACCGAGCGGTCAAAGGACTGGTCGGCCAACCCTCTCTGGTCTCCAGCGGTCGCCCCCCCTCCGCCTGTTCTGGTTCCACCTCCGTTGATCCCTACTCCCCCTCCTCGCCTCGCGGTGGATTCCCCCATCGCCCGCTCCCGAGCGTTTCGCAGGCGAACCCGAGCGCTGCAGGGGTTTTTCTTTATGCAGTGCTCGCTTGTCTTTGATCCTGCGCTCGTCACAATTTCCCACGCCTCGATCCCGGGTTGCCTACATTATGTCCTCCTCTCGGCCGGGCCCTGGCTTTGGGCCACAAGCCCAGTGGGACGCCATGACTCCCGCCTGCGAGAATGAGGAAACCTTCCTTGCTGAGGCCCTCAAGGGAAAAACTTTTTTTCACAATTTCCGTTTGGGAGGCCGAAGCGCGGCCTCTCTCGTTTGGCCCCGCCTCGTGCAGGGGCGCCAGGCCGTTGGCGGACTACATACACCGTTGAGTTCCAGACCTTGGCGGCGGAGAGTGGCTGGAATGAGGGCGGCCCTCATCTCCAGCTACGAACGGGGACTCAACGAGTCCATGAAGGACGAGCTGGCCGTTCGAGACCCCCCCGCCACGCTCGACGACCTCTACAATCTCGCCACCACCATTGACTCCCCGTCTGAGACAACGGGCCCGTGAGAGAGCGGGGTCTCGCGGCCGCTCCTCGGGACCGTGGCCTGGTCGCGACCCCCGCGGTCCATCGCAACAAACAACAACCCGTTCCGACCCCCCCGAACCTATGGAGCTCGGAAGGGCTGGATGGTGAACCCCTCCGGTGGGGCCAATTGGGGGCCAATGTCCCCGCCTTCTGATGGGCCGGGAAAACGCAAAAGGGCCAGGACCGGTCGGGGGGGCCGGTCCTAGGCGCATCCGCTTGCCCCCTGTCAGGCCTCACCCTCCCGGTCGTTCTCCGTCAGGGGAGGGGGTGGTCGGACCCGCCTCTCCGCCTACGTCGATTCCGGGCTGAGGGCAACTTCATTGACGACGCGCTTGCACGGCGTTTGCATCTTCGCGTCGAGGTCCTCCCCAGCCCCCAGCCACTCAGGGCCTTCGATGGTCGGGTCTTGGGCAGGGGGCCTGTCACCCCATAGGACTCTGGCCCGTCACCATGGAGACGGGACTCCACTCCGAGAGAGTCACCTTCTTAGTCACCCGTATGCCTACACTCCAATTGGTCCCTGGGTTACCCGTGGCTGCGACTCCACAACCCACGGATCGACTGCGGCAGACCCGATCCGTCTACGCTTGGTCCCCTCGTGCCAGGAGTCATGCCTGCTTCCGCTGTCCACCCCCCATCACCAACATTGCGTTCGGCAGACGGCAACCCGACCTTTCCGCCGTCCCCCCCCCCGGGCCGAACCCTACCGAATCTGGGGGTGGTATTCAGCAAAGGGGCGTTCCCAAGTCCTGCCGCCGCCGCACAGGGACTATGATTGCGCCATCAACCTCCTTCCGGGCACCTGCTCCCCCCGGGGAAGGCTCTTTTCCCTGAGCCCGCACTGAACAGGAGGCTATGCGGCAATACATTGCTTGAAGCGCTCCAGCAGGGCTTCATCGGGCCGTCCTCCTCGCCGGCAGGAGCGGGCTTCTTCTTTGTTGCCAAGACAGAGGGCACCCTGCGCCCGTGCATAGATTACCGGGGCCTCAACGCGATCACAGTCAAAGACCGCTAACCCCCTGCCCCTTATGGCGACGGCCTTCGAAGCGCTCCAGGGGGCCCGCGTTCTTTACCAAGCTGGACCTCCGGAGCGCTTACAACCTCGTCCCGCATCCGGCAGGGGGACGAGTGGAAGACAGCCTTTCTGACGCCCACAGGGCACTATGAATACAGGGTGATGCCCTTTGGGCTGATGAATGCTCCGGCTGTCTTCCAACGGTTTGTAAATAATGAACGTGGCTCCGTGAGGCCCTGGAGAACCGTTATGCATTCGTCTACCCCTGACGACATACTCATCTTCAGCCGGTCTCTTGAAGAACACATCGGTCACGTCCGCCGGGTCTTGCAGCTACTCCTGGAAAACCGGCTCTATGTGAAGCTGGAAAAGTCGGTTTTCCACACCCCCTCGGTCGCCTTCTTAGGCTTCGTGGTGTCCCAGGGGTCGCTGCACATGGATCCGGTCAAGATCCAGGCCGTGGCCGAGTGGCCCCAGCCCACCTCCCTCCGTCTTGTCCAACGGTTCCTGGGCTTTGCCAATTTTTTTCGGCGCTTCGTACGGGACTTCGGAGCCCTTGCGGCCCCGCTACCGCCCTCACGCGCAAGGCCCCAGGCCCTTTCCGTTGGACGCCGGAGGCCGACCAAGCTTTCCGGGTCATCAAAGACCGGCTCACTAACCCCCCGGTCCTCAGATTCCCCGATCCTGAGGAACCATTCGTCGTCGAGGTAGACGCATCCGACATCGGCGTGGGGGCTGTTTTGTCGCAGTGCACGGGATCGGACTGCAAACTCCACCCATGTGCCTACTTTTCGCGGCGTTTATCCCCCGCCGAGCGTAACTACCCCATTGGGGACCGGGAGCTCCTGGCCATGAAACTGGCACTGGAAGGGTGGCGTCACTGGCTGGAGGGTGCCAAGACCCCGTTCCTGGTGTGGACAGACCATAAGAACCTGGCATACATCCAGCAAGCCAAAAGGCTTAATGCCCGCCAGGCTCGTTGGTCTCTGTTCTTCGCCAGGTTCGACTTCACTGTCACCTTCCGGCCAGGCTCGAAGAACATCAAGCCCGACGCGCTATCCAGGCAGTGGGATCACACAGACTCCCCACTTCACCAGGACCCTATTCTCCCGACCCCCCGGGTGGTAGCAGCCCTCACTTGGGCTATCGATGACGTGGTCACTAAGGCCCTTCGTCGCGAACCCGATCCCGGTAATGGCCCCCCGGGTCGTAGGTTTGTCCCGGCCTCTGCTCGCCCCTGAGTGATGCGTTGTGGGGCACGAAGCATCCTTTGCGGCACACCCTGGCCGCACAGCCACCTACAAGCTCCTCCGACAGAGCTATTGGTGGCCACGTATGGAAGAGGACGTTAGGCAGTTCGTGGCCTCTTGCGAGGTCTGTGCTCGTAACAAGACCCCTCGCAGGAGGCCCCCTGGCCTTCTTCACCCTCTTTCCGTTCCCACTCGCCCCTGGTCCCATGTCTCCCTGGACTTCGTCACGGGTCTGCCCCCGTCCAAGGGGAACACGGTTGTCCTCGTGGCGGTTGACCGGTTCTCCAAGGGGTGCAAGCTCATGGCGCTGCCCAAACTGCCGTCCGCCAAGGAAACGGCGGAACTCATCCTCCGGCATGTGGCCCAGGTGCACGGGTTTCCCCGGGACCTACTGTCGGATCGAGGCCCCCAATTTATCAGCCGCTTCTGGTCGGCTTTCTGCCGCTCGGTGGGGGCCACGGCCAGTCTCTCCTCGGGGTTTCACCCGGAGTCGAACGGCCAGACCAAACGGGTGAACCAAGACCTGGCGCGCATGCTCCGATGTCTGACGGCGGGCAACCCCTCCACATGGGCGGAACATCTGCCATGGGCCGAATTCGCCCATAACACCCTGTGGCATTCGGCCCTCGGCATGTCCCCATTCGAGTGCCAGTTCGGCTTCCAGCCTCCCCTCTTCCCTCACCAAGAGGTGGACGTAGGTGTCTCCTCGGCAGAGCAGTTCATGCGCCGGTGCCGACAATCCTGGCTCAAGGCCCGGGCGGCACTCAGGGGTAATGCGGAGTCCATGCGTCGTCAGGCGGACCGCAAGCGCAGGCCCGCGCCCTCTTACCGCCGGGGGCAACGCGTCTGGCTATCCGCTCGGGACCTCCCGTTGAAGGGATGCTCGGGTAAGCTGGCTCCTAAGTACGTGGGGCCCTTCAAGGTACTTCGCAGGGTCAACCCAGTCAGCTATCGGTTGGACCTGCCCCCGTCCATGAAGGTACACCCCACGTTCCACGTTTCCCAGCTTAAGCCCTACCTCTGCCAGACCCGTGGCCCGTCCCAGGCTCCCCCGTCACCCCGTGTTGTTCAGGGGTCCGCGGCCTATGCGGTCCGTCGCTTGCTAGACTCCCGGCGGGTCCAGGGTAGCACCCAGTACCTGGTGGACTGGGAGGGTCGCGGTCCCGAGGAGAGGTCCTGGGTCCCGGATCGCCACATCCTGGACCGCACCCTCATCCGCGATTTCCGGAGAACCCGTTCGTCTGATCAGGGGCTGTCGGGGGCCGCCCCTAAGGGGGGGGGTACTATCAGGGGGCGCATTCCCGCCCCTAGGGGTCGCCGCGGGACCGCTAAACACCGCGGCCGGCCACCTATAAAATGAGCTTCCTAATGCCGGCCTTCGGCGCACTGTCTCGCTATCCACGCAACGTTTTCTGAAGAGTTTTGTCTGGTGTTACCCTTTCACAAACTGTATAAGGATAGTGGTAATCCCGTGTCGCACAGGAGGCGGGATGTGGTAAAGGCAAAAGCCTTGAGGTAATCGCTAGGGCCTTAGCCGGTTAGGTTAGGGAAAGTTGGGGGTAACGCCACTAACCTCCGTCTCTCTCTTCAGCCCGAGACGCCCGCGGCCATCTTCCGCTTCTCCCGGTTCCCCCCGGGACGTTGGTAAGTTCCTGTCGCGGGTCCTGTCGTCCCCGGCACTATCCGGTGCTTACTGCACCCCGGGGCAAGTATAGCCTTCTTCCCGTGGGCTTTCGAACGCGTTCCTAGCGTCCAAGAGACGCGCCGAGTGCGCCTGGCTCGCCGAAATCCCGGGCACATGCGCAGTCGCTCGACACACACACACACACTCGCAGCGCACGCACAGAGTGTAACAAGCACACACACATAAGGCCGGCTCTGTCACATTCAGCACGCAGCAGGCGCGTGCTCACCGTGCTTCCCTCCCCCATACAAACAGAGTCAGGTCTGCACAGAGAGTTTTCCCACGCACACACATAACGCCCGCTTGCGCTCTGAGTACTGTGTGTGCCTTTTTCCCCTGCAGTTCAGTGCAGAAGCGCTGACGGGATCATTCCCGCTTTTTTCCTTTGCCTTTCACTTTCATTTTGTTAAGAAAGGATTACTCCTAATAATATATAATCCGTTTTTGTTTGAGATCGCCAGGAAGCGACTCCTTAGTTTTTGTCCTTAGGCTTATTGCCATCGTTCTCTTTTGTCAGATCACAGAATCCTGGTGCAGCGGTAGTTCTCCCCCGCCCCCGGATACTGTGACTCTGGTATCGAACCCGTGACGGGCCACCTTCAGTAGCCCCCTCGCTCTGTGACGGGATTTCCTTTTACATCTTTATTTTCCTTTGGGTCATTTGGTGTAGACCCCCGCACTTGAGTCCGTTATTTTTCCTTTTTTTGGTGCGCCTCCACAGGCCCCCCATAACACATCCATCACATTTAGAAGACACCCTCATATTTTTTAGTACGAATCTTATGGTACTTGCTGATTACTGCTATTGTTATTGTTACAGTTGTGTTGGTGCTACTGTTGATATTTGTAATGATTCCAGTCATTTAGTTCCAAGCTTCTTTTATATCTCTTCTAAATGAATTTCACTTCCCACCTGGGCCACCACAATGAGTGGAGAGCTGCCAAAACTACGTATTACGAATTGTGCAGATCATCTGGTGAGCTCATCACAGCCTGCCAAAGCTCTCATCTCGCTCCATTACTCTATTCTTCGTACACTCGCTGAAGGAAGTGACGCACCCAGATAGAAATGTGGGATTGCAGGGAAGCACACAAACCTCCAGAGTTGTCGAAGTTGGGGATCCCGTGGAGGATGATGCAGTGCAGGAACAGAGGAGAGGCGTTCATCTTCATGGAGCCGCTCAGCAGACTGTTCAGGATCCAGACATACCTGAAAAAGTAAAAAGAACAATAAAACAGGGCAGACTTTAGCAACCAGGACAGGTTGTATGGATACTGAGATGGTTAAAGAGGACGTTACCTTTTCTGCGAGGGCGTCATCATGGCAGCCACTTTGTCGTCGTAGAATTTCCTCATGGCGAAGCGGTCTAAAGCCTGATCAGCACTGTAACACCGATCACAACAACTAATCATAAAAATTTCTGATTTCCTTCACGGCGTTTGCTGGTGTTAAACTCGACGTCTGATCTGAGCTTCATTCATGGATCTGTTAAGCCCGGCTCTGATTAACCTGACCAGCTGCTGATGATCTAGAACTCAGACTCTAACATTTCTGACTCAGAACATTCAGATTAAGAGCTTCAGATAAATAAATAAAAATTTCACTAAATGGAAATAAACTTTCTTTTCACAAAATTAAAGCTGCTCAATCGATATATTTGTGTTTATTTTCTGTATAATAAACAGTTACTGATAAATTCTGTTCCTCCACTGTTAGGACTGAAGCCCAGACCCTGATGATGATATTTTAGCACTGATATTTTACCTCGCCCAATGCTGATAAACAAATCATTTCTTTCTGGCCTCTTTATCTGAAAATCTAACCCCAGCACAGCAGTGCTAGTATCTCACATTATTGCTTAAGTAAAGGCCAGATCTAATTCAACGTCTCTGTATATTTATCTGTATAAGCCAGGCATAATTATGTATCACTGTGTTTAGTACATAATAAATAAACTGAAAGCATACTCAGTTATTTTTAGTTTAGCACTGGAATAAACTTTATAAGGGAAGTGTCCTAAGGTCAAAAATATTTCACGTACAAGTCTAACAAATATCCACACACACACACACACACACACACACACACACACACACACACACACACACACACACACACACAGCTTTTCCTCTTCGGCCATCCCTCACTCCCTCCCCGATGTTTACTTAATCAGGTCATTGTCCTCTTACATACTGGATACTTTCTCTCTTGTGCTCTGTGTGTGTGTGTGTGTGTGTGTGTGTGTGTGTGTGTGTGTGTGTGTGTGTTTTCCAAAAAATGCTACAACTTTCTTTTAATAAAGAACAAACCAAAGGTTACTGAGGTTAAGGTTAGAGTTAGGTGTAGGTGTAGTATTAATTAGCTTAATTAGTTAAGTACCTTAACATATTATTACCAGAACTGTGTGTGTGTGTGTGTGTGTGTGTGTGTGGCCTGTGTTGA
This sequence comes from Ancistrus triradiatus, assembly GCA_025084515.1. Classification (NCBI taxonomy): domain Eukaryota; kingdom Metazoa; phylum Chordata; class Actinopteri; order Siluriformes; family Loricariidae; genus Ancistrus; species Ancistrus triradiatus. Next base: position 104,332 of record JAJAGP010001088.1, on the reverse strand, counting down.
AAAGCTTAGACAGTGCTGTGTCCACACACACACACACACACACACACACACACACACACACACACACACACACACACACACACACACACACAGAGAGAGAGAGCACAATAGAGAAAGTATCCAGGATTCAGGATTCAAAAGTTGCTTAACAGCACAGCTATATATATTGCTTTTATTGTTTATTATTTTATTTTATTTATTTTATTTAGATTAATTTTTAATCTTTTAAATGTAGTGTTTACATTTTGTGGCTTATTCTTTCTAAAGTGTTTTATTTCTCAAATGTATTTTTAATACTAATTTATATTGCTTTTATTGTTTATCATTTTTTATTATTTTTTAAATCTTACATTCATTTTCATCTGCTTACTGTAAATCTATTGTTTATATTTTATATTATTTTTTCACTTATATGTTTTATTTCTCAAACATATTTGTAATACTGATTGCTTCTTCTTCATATATGTTGCTTTTATTTTAAGTTATTTTATTCTTTTTATATTACTTTTTTTTCTTCTCCTCTATATATATTGCTTTTATTGTTTATTTTATTTATGTTTTTAACCTTAAACAAGAAATATTAATGATTAAAAAACACATTTATGTTTTATATTCCTTTTTTCTTTCTAAAAATGTTTGAATCCTCAAATGTATATTTTTCTACACATGATTTCTCACACATTTATACCCTTAGGAATGTTAATCTGTTGTTGCTGCATCTTTGACTCATTTCTTCTCTTTTATTCTATTGCTTTCTGTTCCATTATGGTGTTTAGTCTTTAGAGCACTTTAGCTGTACTGATCAGGTTCTCTTTATCTACCTTTAGGCCTTGTGAGGAAATGAAATACCTGGCGGAGATGTCGGTGAAATGAATAAAGGAAGAGATGACCACTCCAATCCTTCCCTTCCCTCCCTGTAGGACAGAGAAACAGTGTTAGGATAGGGATGATCCCCTGACCGTCCTCCCCTCCTGAACAGCAACAAGGGCTGTTTATGGCAGAAGCTAGGTTATAACGACACTAGGTTATAATGGAACACTCACACCGGGGATATTTAGAGCCTCCAATTAACCGACGCATGTCCTTGGAATGTGGGCGGATCCCGGCCTATTTCCTCACGCCGTCCGCACGTAGCTATTTATGCATTTAACCTTCTAGCATGTTTACAGAGCGGCGTATTCGTTACAGATTAAAAGAGCGTACGTATAGCGGCTCTCATTACTCACCTACACTGTGTGTATTTATAGACACTGACTCACTTCCTCACTCCAGCTCCTTCCACAGCACTTCCACTGGATTAGGGGCCGGACTTTGACTTGGGTCGTCCCAAATCCTTAACTTTACAGAAGAAGAGCGTGTCTGTTGCTGCACGTGCTGATATTTGCCGTTAGATTTTGCCGCTATAATTCAGAATTCATCGTACATAAGGCTTCTCGTGTAAAGCAGGAGGAAGCAGTGGCTCTCTCAGTGGCGACTGAGTTTTGAATATTTAATCACTTGAATATTTAATCCCTTTCCATGCAAAAAATGATCTGATCAAGTGAAACACACCAGTGATATTACTCTGTTTGCTGACAAACCACGTCATGTAGCGAGAACCTCAGAGAAAGCTCCACTTTCATAGGTCAATTTTGACCCGAAATGTTCTGCGATAGTTTGCAGGGAATATCCTAACGAGGCGGAGAAAAGTGGTTCCTTTTTTGTCAGAACCACGACTTTTAGAAAACAGTCGCTCGAGTGTCACAGCAAAAGAGTTTAAAAGAGAAAAACTGTCCTTTATACGTGCACATGATAACGTTAAGACAATTTCTAACTTTAACATCGATGTAGTTATGATACAGACAGAAATCAGTCTCAGTAAAAGGAATCTGAGCAGTTTTATTGAAGAGCATGATATAATTAGGTGACTCTGGCGATCTGTGATGTTTTTCATACAACAGAAAGAAAATAAGCAAAAGTACATTGTGAGGATGTACACGTATTTTAAAAACAAAGAAGCTTTTCTTTAATGGTATTTTCTATTGTGTGCTTATTTACAGAGTATGTGCAGTGGAGCTGTGGAGCTATGGAGCCACACACTGACCCAACTGCTGGTTAGATCCCAAAAGCTCAGCGAGTTATCTTATTAGTTAGACTGTGTTTCTATTCTTTATTAACCCCAGCATGAACCTCTCATCTCATATCTTAAAACTCTGCATGGGACGAACTTTACAACTCTAAACAAACCACTTACGAGCCATTTAATTCTAAGAGCTTAAATAAAAAAGTCTTGGGGGTCCTCTGGAAATGTGTCCAGACTTTTGAGTCTCACCTTGCAGTGAATGACCACCACGTGCAGAGGGTCGTTATTTAGCCAGTTCTCCATGGCCTTACAGATGGTGCAGATCTTGTCCAGAGGGGGAGCGTGCAGGTCCGGCCAGCCCGTGTCTAAAGTCTGGAGAAATTAGAAAAAAGAGATAAGATCAAAAAGATTGCTTTGGTTGTCTCTCACGTTGGTGGGTCTTATTTCTTACATTTCTCTTTAAAAGCACAGTTAAGATATATTTAGTGTTGGTTTTCGTAAGTTTCAGTTCCAGTAAGCATGACTCAAAGAGGACTTGGGACACATTCTTTTTCGGAAAGTCACAGTTCCTGTAAAGCTGACTCAAAGTGGTGCCATCTTTCAGGAACCCAACTAAAGAGGAATCGACATTCTATGGAGTTAAATGAGTTAGATGAAGCTCTTAATGAGCAGCCTGATCGTTCCAATGAGCCGAGGTCCATCACCCTTACAAACAAAAACAGAAACTAAAGTCAGTACTTTAAACCAAAGGTCCTGGACTCTTGATGGAGTCACAGCTCGACTGAAGATCAGTTTGAGTCCCATCACCAGAAATGCTGAAGCAGCTTCTAGCTGGGTTTGGTTTGATGGATCAGCAGAAATGTTCCGGGAGAGTTATACAGCATCAGCAGCAACTTCTTTCTGATTTACTTTCTTTCTTTGTTTATTTGTTTTTGTGTTTGTTTCTTTCTTTCTTTCTTTCTCAGTATTTTCTTTAGCTTCTCTTTCTTTCTTTCTTTCTTTCTTTCTTTCTTTCTTTCTTTCTTTCTCACTCTGATTTGCTTCTGCTGGTGGAACAGTGGATCTTAGTAACACCCTGCGTTATAAATCAGACCCATTTCATTTACTGAATGGAAATAAACTTTCTTTATTAACAAATTAAAGTTTATCAATCGATATATTTGTGTTTATTTTCTGTATAATAAACAGTTATTGATCAGTTCTGTTCCTCTGTTAGGACTGAAGCCCAGAGTCTGATGATGATGATGCTTTAGCAGCGGGGGAACCATAGAAAGGAACCATTTACCTCCAACAATGCTGATAAACAAACTGATTATTTCCTGTCCTGTTTGTTTTAAACTCTAATGATAAATGACGATAGCAGATCTGTGGTATGATCACAATCACACTCCCGAGGCTGGTGCTGTAACATGAGATACTGGTACTGGTGTGCTCACGTTATTACTGATTAACTATCGATAGCCTGAGCTGATCACAGGCCGTGTTACCTTAGGGTTCATCCTGGTCAGGTCGTGCCTTTTCTCTGACAGATTAATCACCTGCAACAGAGAGAGAGAGAGAGAGAGAGAGAGAGAGACGGGTTCATAGACCTGTAGAGCATTTGGAAGCTGGGCTGAGTTTGATTTCAGTTAAATGCAGCAGCAGATGACTCAGATATCAAACAAAAAGATCAAAGCTTAGAGAGACAGAAATCTCCAATCATCAATAGCTATGTGACAGGACCGGAGAGCAGGCAGTATAATAGATCTGACAGCACTAATACACACAGAGAGGATAAAAGTGAACACATCACACAAACATCTGAACGGGCACCGCCCTGTAACTCCGCTAATTAAGAGCCAGCCAAAAATGTAACGCCTCAGGCACGACTGCTTATCCTGAGTCGAATCCACACTTTGTTTATGATTTCAGTCAACTCTCTATCTCCCGGGAAGCTTTGGGGACGTGTTCAGATCTCTCTCTTGCAGATCTCTCTTCCAGACCTCTCTTCCAGATCCCTCTTCCAGATCTCCTTCTTTTCAGATATCTCTATTTCTTTCAGATCTCTCTCTATCTCTAACATCTCTCTCTTCCAGATCTCTCTATATCTTTCACATCTCTCTTATATCCTTCAGATCTCAGATCTCTCTCCATGTTTCAGATCTCTCTCTATCTCTCAGATCTCTCTCTTTTCAGATCTCTCTCTTATACCTTTCAGATCTCTATCTCTAACATCTCTCTCTTTTCAGATCTCTTTCTTATATCTTTCAGATCTCTCTCTTATATCTTTCAGATCTCTATCTCGAAGATCTCTCTCTTTTCAGATCTCTTTCTTATATCTTTCAGATCTCTCTCTATATCTTCCAGATCTCTCTCTATCTCTAACATCTCTCTTTTCAATCTCTCTATATCTTTAACATCTCTCTTATATCTTTCAGATCTCTCTCTATATCTCTAAGATCTCTCTCTTTTCAGATCTCTCTCCATCTTTCAGATCTCTCTCTCTATCTCTCAGATCTCTCTCTTTTCAGATCTCTCTCTATATCTTTCAGATCACTCTCTTTTCAGATTCCTCTCTCTCTTTCAGATCTCTCATATATTTCAGATCTGTATCTTTAAGATCGCTCTCTCTGTCTCTGTCTTTAAGATCTCTCTCTATTTCAGATCTCCCTTTCCACTCTTGTTTCCTTTCCTCCTTTAAAGACCTTTTGCATCATCACAGCTGTTTCCTACAGATACAGTGTTTGTCTTTTTTCAGCAGATGTACCTTTTCTCTTTCTTCCAGACTTATTTAATATAATTTATTTCTCTTTTTGGAACATGTCCTAAGATACCACAGCAGCATGCACCTCTACAAAGGAGCTGTGCCCCTCTGCCTCCCCCTGCTGGCGACAGGTCAAGCACAGGCACATAACGTGCACTTTTTGCTCATATTGGACAGAACTGCATGCATTCAGTACATCTGAACACCAATATTTTAATATCTAACAGCCGTATTGAAAATATATACCGTGTGAATGCAAATTAAACGACATAACAGTATATGTAACACAGCAGCAGCAGTCTGCTCTAAGTGCAGTCCTGCCAAAATGATACCCTCTCAGCATGCCACCCTAGGCTGCCTGTCTGTGCCACAGACTAGGGCTGAATAAATCAGATAGTGGTCAAACATTCCTAAAAAAAAGGATGTCCTCGATAGCATGCAATCTGAAGTGACGTTAATTGCTGTTATTTTAACGTCCAGACTTTTGAACACAGCTCTTTGTATCGAAGCCTGTGCATGACATCCATGAGACAAGCCGAAACCCATTCCTTCAGGGCCTGTAATACCGCACTGCAGACGCTTCTCCTCCGCATGCACGTCTAACGCCGCCCAGACGTTCCTCACCAAATAGTTATCGGCGTGTTTGGACTTGAGCATGCGCGTGACGTCCTTCAGGTTGTGGAGGTAGGTCTCTTCGGAGCAGACCTGAGGGAAGGACACCGCGATGATCCGCTCCGTCACGTAGGTCAGGTCAAGTTCGTATCCCTCCTCCATCTGGGTAAAAAATTAAAAAACACACATAAATACCCGTGAGACTCAGTCTTACCACCACCAGTTACTCCAGCGTTTAAGTTATAACAAATGAAGCTATTAAAATGACCAGGAATCATTTCGGATCCCTGCCACTTGACCGCGTGAAGCAGCCCCACTCAGGGGCTGTGTCCAAAATCATCCCCTGATCACTAATCACTAATCCCTACGTATACACACTCACTGGCTAGAACCAGTTTGAGATGATTTTGGGACATGGAGCATTATCCTGCTCTACACTGGGCTCATAAAGGGGTGCACATGGTCAGCAACAATACTCAGGTAGGCTTTAAAGCATGCTCGGTTGGTATTAAGTGGCCCAAAGTGTGCCAACAAAATCTTGTCTGGATGATACTGGATCACAAACAACCAACAATGACCTTTAAACTTGTCCTAGGGCAAGGGTTTATGGATAATGGAGTTTTGCCAGATCCTGTCAGAGTAAGATTTAATACCTGGTATAATTCATTTTTGTTTTCTGCTGCACAAAATACAGCAGCTTTCATCACCTGAAAACCATCGTCCACGAGTCTAGCACCAAAGGTTCCAGCTGCAGGTCAAGTTACTCAAACCCAAGACTAAAGAAAGCTAACGGAGGAAACAGAAGCACATAGCCGAGCACACACTCAAAACCTACGGGGCCAAATAAAAAAGAGGTTCAAATCCAGGAATAATGCAAATCGAAACATGTCCACATTGGATTGATCAGTGACAACAACTTTCAAATCTCTCTCTCTCTCTCTCTCTCTCTCTCTCTCTCTCTTTTCAAATCTCTCTTTGCTCTCGCTAAGACCTCTTTCTTTTTGCTCTCTCTCTCTTTCAGATTTCTTTCTTTTCAAATCCCTCTCAGATTTATCTCTCATTTCTCCTCAGTATCAAAAAAGACAAAATCACTGTTTTAAATTTTCTCTTTCAGATCTCTGTATTTCAGATTTCTCTCTTTTTGCTCTTTCTCTCTTTTCCTTTTTCAGATCTCTCTCTCCCTTTTCAGAAATCTCTCTTAATTTCCGATCTCTCTCCTTCTTTGCAGATCTCTCTCTTTATTTTCAAATATCTTGCTTTCTTTTCAGATCTTTCTTTTAAAACCTGTTTCTCTTATTCCTTCTGTTCACAGTTACAACACTTCTTTTTTGCATTTGACGTTGGATGTATCAGTAATCACAAGCTTATTATTCTATGCTGCAGTTTTTGTGAGGTCAATCGCTGTTAGCATTCCAGTTTGGAACTGGTGCAGAAAATCACAAACAGAAGAACCCAGACAGAAAAAGAAGACCTGGGGTCTAGGACTGCTATTACAAACCTCGGGGGTTTGACCTCATCTTCGGCAGGATACCAACCAGAGAGGCTCAGCTGGTAGAGCGTTGGTTGCCAGTTCTGAGCCGCCCTGGTTTGTATCCCCCTCTGGTGATGTAAGGGCAGTTTTGGGGCATGAGTTAACGTGTGGTTATTTTCTCCATCAGTGTGTGTGTGTGTGTGACAGCCATGATGTAGTTTTTGAAGAACTGAGAGCACAGTGTGAGGATTAGTGTGTGCTTAGCTCATGTCTCTGCTGTGGGCGTTTCTGTTTTGAATAATGACTAATGTAATGTGTAGCAGAGTCTGCTAGCCCTCCTGTGGCTTTTAGGAGCATCCTGGACCCTCTACGCTAGAAATATGTTACACTGCAATCCCTCGCTTTAGCAGGAACTATGTATTAGGCTCTCGGTTGTTAGCACCAACAAATTATTGTTGAATTCCCCCTCTGTCTATGCTCCAGGTCCAAATATAGGCACAGGAAAATCTGAGTTGGTCCATTTGTATGTGTTTTTTAATTTAGCACAAAAATCTGTTGTTGATACAACTATCTGCTGTTTATCTGACCAATCTGTGCATACTTAACGTCACAAAGGGTTCGTATGCACTGAGAAAAGATGCTACCCTCATGTAGGAGCTAAAAAGTCCCTATAGGTGGCATTTGAAGAGCCACAATCATCCACAGTTCCTGCAGTACAAGAATTCAACATGAGAATGGTCTCGGAACTTGTTGTCGAGCCCAGCCAAGTCCGATGCGTCCATCTGAAGTAACTCAGACTTAATCTGGTCTCGTCTCGGTCTCAGCCACCACTGTTGGTGCCCCTCGTATCACTATTAGGGGCGACCGACTGTCGTATGTGATGGCTCCTCAGATCACCACACCAGCAGTTGGGCAGTGTGTCGCTAAGTTTGCTAAACACCTGGAAATGGCTTGGGCGTCCCCTGCGTCTGAATGGTGGATAACCAAACTGTAGTGCTCGTCCCACATTTGTGTGGTGGATCAAACAATCTTCTCTACTAGGGGTCTGTTTGGGCCGTCCAGAGCCTTTTCATTGTGTGGTGTGCCCCCATAAAACCACTACTCCCAACACCTCCTAACAGCTAGGTCAGAACGGCCCAGACCTAAGAATTATCCTGCATCTCTCAGCCCAATGATCCCCTCAAAGTCTGCGAGAGTCAACAATCTCACCTAGAGGTACACTACATAAAAATAGCCTCTGAGAGCCTTTTATAGAGCATCGCTAGAACTAAGGCACTTTTACACCCTCTTGTGGCAAGACCAAGTGTCTAATCAGACCACACCTGTAATCATTTTCATATCTGCCTGAGACAGAACTGCATGAGTTTTTCAGAAATCCAGATGTGTTATTTTTTGTCAGTGCGTATATGTGATCATTTTTCTCGGGATATTTTGTTAGTATACATGTGTACATGTTCTTGTTGTCTGCACTGCTTTTCCTGGGGTTAATTCCTGTGAACTCTGGTTTCTCAATGCTAATAATAGTCCAAGGACTTCCTGTGTTTCTACAGCTAAGCTTTCCCTCGCACAGCTTATCTGCAGCGGGATCTTCCATTTTCCTGCTTATCAAAACACAGCACAATCAACAGACGGGGCAGTCCTGCCCTGTCAGGGGGCTTATGGACACACGGAGGCACTGGGTCCTGATCCCAGTGTGTTTTCTGCACTCCGGGGCTTCGTAAAGCTGACGGACTTGATTAGTGCGACAGAGGGAAAGACCAAACTCATCAGCACAGTCAGAACAGACAGACACAGAAATAGAGAGAGGAGGCATTCGTAAACAACCATAAGCTGAACACAGAGAAATGAGCGTGTAGAAAAGCTCCGCAGGTTAATGAATAGCTGCAAAGGTACAAAGTCTGGCTGTTGGTGATTCCTCAGTCATATAGTTTATGTTTCATTTATGAGAAATAAACACATCTGAGATTAAACATGCACAGGGAGCATCTTACATTTCCTTTGACTTTGATGTCATTGCAGACAGTATGAACCCAAGATATTTCATGTTTTTTTTTTTTTTTAAATAAACATACATTCCTGCATTTCAAGCCTGCAACACATTCCAAAACAATTTGGGAGGATTACTAAAACAAGAGAATGACTGAAGTGTTTAAAAACAATGTTCCTCAAACAAAGATTCTACATACCAAGACATGAAACATCTTGGGGTCATGCTCCTCTTAGTTCCAGCGGCTGAAGCGGAGTGAGCCATGGAAATTCCCTTAATAGGTAAAGATCTAATTGTTCGACAGCTTGAAAGAACCAACTTTTATTACACTCTTAAACCAGAAAGGTCTCACTGGATGGGGAATGAAGTGCCTGAGCTCAGAGCTGCTGCTTTCCCTTGATTTCGACACTTCGACACAATCTCATAATCTTTTTATAACGGAGCGTTGTCAGCTTTATAAATATCTACAGCCCAAAATCAAATAAAAAATATATGCAGAGTTTCTTTTGACTTTTATTTCATTGCAGATGGTATGAACCTGAGATATTGTTAACAAACATCCACTCCTGCATTTCTAGACTGCAACACATTCCAAAAACTTCTTTGAGGAGTAAAGATGATCAGACGATCTCCAGTTTATCAACAAATGTTTAAAACAATGTTTCTCAAAGAAAGATTGGAACGGATTTATATATTTCAGTCAGAACTTTTTCTGATTTGGCTTGGTAAGAAATGCATGGATGTCCCTGGTAAATATGTCGTCTTGAAAGCTGTTTATGCTGCTATAAAATCTCAGGGTACTTTTCTGCATTAATGCTGCATCACACAAGTGGAAATGACCTTTACCAAGGGCCCTGACCTGACCCCATACCATCACAGAGCCTGGCTTTGGACTTGCTCCTCATAACATGCTTTTTCATCTATGGTCTCTTTGTTATACTGAGGGGTCTGAGCACAATCCCCGTCCCCACTGTATGATGGTTGGTCCATCCCAGATTCCTCTGAGCCCAGAGAAGCCGATGCCACTTCTGGACATGGTTATAACATAAGGCTTCTTTTTAGCACAGTAACGTTTTAAGTGGTATCTGTGAATGTAACTCTGTATTGTAGAGCTTGATAAAGGTTTGATAAAGGTATCCCTTGCCCATGTGGTTCTATATAGCTATTGATGAGTGACGGTTCTTGATGCAGTGCCGTCTGAGGGAGCGGAGATCACCCCTCTTCAGTTTAGGATTTTCAGAAAATTTGTTGATAAACTGAAGATCCTCTGATCATCTTTACTCCTCAAAGACTCATCATTATTCAGTTTTTAATCTCATTACTAGCCCTAAATTGCTCCATCCCAACTTTTTTGGAATGTGTTGCAGGTCTGAAATGCAGAAATGGATGTTTATTAACAAAAAAGACATGAAATATCTCAGGTTCATCCTGTTTGCAGTGAAATAAAAGTCAAAGTAAATGTTAGAAACACTGCATATATTTTATTTGCATTTTCTATAACATCTCAAATTTTCTGGTTTGGGGTTGTATTATTATTGTTATTATTATTATTATTATTATTATTATTACTATAAATTTGTTATATTGGCATTTATTTATTTATGTATTTATAACCACTTATAGTTTCATATTCTCGGTTTATTATACTCTTCATAATATTGTGTTTTCTTTAATTCATTACAGTCTATATATTGTTATATTTCATTTTATTTATTAGATTTTCTTACAGTATGTTCTCAGATATCCAGGTCCCTTTTTAAGTCTTGGTCCTCCCAAGGTTTCATCCTTATAATGTTTCTTTTAAACTTTTTCCTTTCCATCGTTGCCATAGGTTTGCTCACTGCTTTTAAATTAAATTAAACCCGCTTTAAATTAACGCATAGAAATGCTCCACCACACTGCTGAAAATTAAACAGCTATAGTATGTGTATAAATTAAAAAAGGGTTTCCTAACGTAAATATTACATAGACATACAAATATATCTTAGTTCAGAGGTAAGAACCTATTTTTTTTTGCAGTTCCATTATTCTGTCCATCAAAAGTGGAGAAAATCAGTCCGAAATCCGTCTGCGTTCCCGTCCCTCGTACCTCCACCCTCTGCCCTTTGAGCTGGCTGTGTGGTTCAATCTGTACCTCCGAGGGTCTTTTGAGGACTTGTTTGTTTTCCTAACAATCTGTCCTTTGAATTCGTTTCTTAATGAAGTCTGAAGTGACTCCGAGACCAAAGGGACGCTCCGAATGAGGAGGGGGTTGGGAATCGTTTAAACAGTCCTGAATTCAGTATGAAAGGGAGACTGTGTTAAGCAGGTCATCACCAGGGGAACGCAGGAGAAGGGACAAGGATTTCAGCCATAAGAGCAGCAAACTATCAAGAGCCGGAGAAAAACAGCCAGCAAGTTTATAAAATCTAACAGCCTCATCGCTATAATGAGCCGAGGTTCATCATCCCTCCAAACAAAAGTTCAGAAAAACATAACATTAAATCAGAGGTCCCGGACTCTTAATGGATTCAGAGCTTGACTGAAGATCAGTTTGAGTCCCATCATCAGAAATGCTGAATCAGCTTCTAGCTGGGTTTGGTGTTATGGATCAGTCAGAAATGTTACAGGAGGGTTATACAGCATCAGCAGCTCTGCTGGTTCCAGCAGCTCCTTCTTTCTGATTTCCTTCACGTTGTTTGCAGTTTTACAGTTTGTAAAGTGCAGCAGAAAATAAATGACTTTCTTTCTTTCTTTCTCAGTATTCATTTTAGCTTTTCTTTCTTTCAATCTATTCTTTCTGTTCTGGGTCTGTACACCAGTGCCAATATCTCTCGTTAAAGCACGACCTCGAGTGCATTATTGCCATTATACCACAGTTCTGTTATCGCCATTTATTGTTAGACAGAAAACAAACGATTTGTTTATCAACGTTCCAGGAGGTAAAATGGTTCCATTCTATCGTTATCCCGCTGCTAAGCCATTCAGTCCTAACAGTCAAGCAACAGAATTTATCAATAACTGCTTTGATTAACAGTTTCACAAATGTCAGTCGGTAATCCAGTGAACATGAACCCTGCCTGGGAATAAAGTAGATAGTGAAAGTTGGATAGAAGTTATGTCTGGTCCATGTCTGAGGGAGGGAGGGGAGGTTGGACAGAGTGTCATCCCCCTAGACAACAACTACAACAACCCATACTAACCCCTCTGAATTCCAGGAAAGCCTCTGTACCCCCCACTGACCCCTACCAGCGTAAGCATGGGTGAGATCCTAATGAAATCCACATTGCAGTACTGATTAACAGCATGAGCTCGTCTCCAGCCTCCTCAGTTTCAACACTTCAATCAAAAGCTGTCCAAAAAAAACAGGTCCCAAAATGGGTGGAATAAGGTCCGGCATGACCCCGTGACCTGAACCGCCTTCAGGATCTTAAGGGCTGTTTTTCAAAGATAACCTCTGACTTTACGATTGCAGTCAGGAAGCAATAAATTGAGAGAAAAATGTGCTGTCCTTATCGTTATTATTTATGCAACGTGACAAATGGGAGCATGTTAATGGAATCTGTTAAACCCAAAAGGCCATGAGAAACATCAGGGGAACTTTATCCCGAGACTCTGAATCCATAAACATGACAATTCTTATTATATACACTGTTTAAACTCCAAAACTGGCGACTCATGTGCTTAGGGTCGTTCACTTGCTGTATGATCCACATTCTCTCGAGAATCAGCTCATGGACAGATGTCTTGATATTTTCCATTAGAATTTGCTGCTATAATTCAAAATACACATATGGGTTTGTGTCCCAATACTTTTGTCCATGTGGGTTTGTGTCCCATTATTTTTGTCCACTTGGGTTTGTGTCCCAATACTTTTGGCCACGTAGGTTTTGTGTCCCAATACTTTTGGCCTCATATGAGTTTGTATCCCAATACTTTTGGCCACATGGGTCTATGTCCCAATACTTTTGGCCACATGCAGGTTTGTGTCCCAATACGTTTGGCCACATTGGTCTATGTCCCAATACTTTTGGCCATGTATGGGTTTGTGTCTCAATATTTTTGAAAATGTGTGGGTTTTTGTCCCAATACTTTTGTCCTCATGCAGGTTTGTGTCCCAATACTTTTGTATTAATCACAAAAGTGTGTGGAACAAGAAGAATTATAAGAAGAAGTATGAGAGATAAAAATATAGAGAGCTTTTCAAGCACTGTATTAATAGCTGATGGTCTTTTGGTGTGGAAACTGAACTCTCACCCTTCAGATTTTGTATAAGGCAAAGCAATATACAAAGATATTATGGTTTTCTCCATCCCATCATCCCATCTCCATCATTTACTCCCCTGAACATGACTGTAATTTACCTCAAAGTGGGCAAGTTCAAGCCTGTGCTGCAGCAGGCGCTGGCCTTCCATTTATTCTCCTTTATCACTGCTGTTCTCTTTATCATAACCAAGATACTGTACATAACAAACTTCAGGCCTGCAACACGCTCCAAAAAAAGTGGTAAACATTTAGCACTTTGTAATATCGCCGCTCCTTCAGCCAACACTGCAAAGACGTTTAGTTACCGAGGATAACGACTGATTTAGTGTTTCAGGTCTTATGTTGTTCCATTCTTCCTGTAAACACGTCATTTCTGCATTAATGCTCCATCACAGAAGAGATATGACCTTTATCAAGGGCCCTGACCTGACCCCATACCATAACAGAGGGTCCTGACCCGACTCCATACCATAACAGTGGGCCATGACTCGTCCCCATACCATATCAGAGGGCCATGACTCGACCCCATACTATAACTGAGGCCCTGACCCGACCCCATACCATAACAGTGGGCCATGACTCGACCCCATACTATAACTGAGGCCCTGACCCGACCCCATACCATAACAGTGGGCCATGACTCGACCCCATACTATAACAGAGGGCCCTGACCCGACCCTATAGGGTCCTGAAACGATCCCATACCATAACAGTGGGCCATGGCTCGACCCCATACTATAACAGATGGCCCTGACCCAACCCCATACCATAACAGTGGGCCATGACTCGACCCCAAACTATAACAGAGGGCCCTGACCCGACCCCATACCATAACAGTGGGCAATGATTCGACCCCATACTATAACAGAGGGCCCTGACCTGACCCTATAGGGCCCTGACCCGACCCCATACCATAACAGAAGGCCCTGACCCGACCCCATACCATAACAGTGGGCCATGACTCGACTCCATACCATAACAGAGGGCCTTGACCCGACCCCATACCATAACAGAGGGTCCTGAAACGACCCCATACCATAGCAGAGAGCCCTGACCCGACCCCATACCATAGCAGAGGAGCCTGACCAGACCCCATACTATAACAGAGGGCTCTGACTCGACCCCATACCATAACAGAAGGCCCTGACCCGACCCCATAACATAACAAAGGGCCCTGAAATGATCCCATTCCATAACAGAGGGCCCTGGCTCTGACCCGACTCCATAACATAACAGAGGGCCCTGAAACGACCCCATAACATAAAAGAGGGTCCTGAAATGATCTCATACCATAACAGAGGGCCCTGGCTCTGACCCAACCCCATACCATAACAGAGGGCCCTGGCTCTGACCCAACCCCATACCATAACAGAGGGCCCTGAAACGACCCCATACCATAACAGAGGGCCCTGAAACAACCCCATACCATAACAGAGGGCCCTGAAACAACCCCATACCATAACAGAGGGCCCTGAAATGATCACATACCATAACAGAGGGCCCTGAAACGACCCCATACCATAACAGAGTCCCTGAAACCACCCATACCATAACAGAGGGTCCCTGAACGACCCCCATACCATAACAGAGGGCTCTGACCTGACCCATAACCATAACAGAGGGCCCTGAAACCCTGACCCCATACCATAACAGAGGGCCCTGAAATGATCACATACCATAACAATGAGCCCTGGCTCTGACCTGACCCATACCATAACAGAGGGCCCTGAAATGACCCATACCATAACAGAGGGCCCTGAATGATCACATACCATAACAGAGGGCCCTGAAATGATCACATACCATAACAGTGAGCCCTGCTCTGACCTGACCCCATACCATAACAGAGGGCCCTGAAATGACCCTACCATAACAGAGGGCCCTGAAATGACCCATACCATAACAGAGGGCCCTGAAATGATCACATACCACAAACAGAGGGCCCTGAAATGATCACATACCATAACAGTGAGCCCTGGCTCTGACCCAACCCCATACTATAACAGTGGGCCCTGACCCGACCCCATACCATAACAGAGGTATCGTTTAATGATATTATGCTCTGTAGAGGAAAAAATATATAAATCCGCTCCAATATTTCCATGAGGAACATTGTTTTTAAATATTTAGATCATTTTCTCACACATTTGTCGATAAACTGGAGACCCTCTGATCATCTTTACTTTTGTTTGCAGAATGATCCCTCTAAGGTTTGCTGAGAGTGTTTTTGTGGTGCTACCTTTGCTGGTTTAAGCCTGTCACTTTACAGCTGACATCCAAAGAAAGAAAGAAAGAAAAATAAGAAAGAAATAAAAAATAAGAAAGAAAGAAAGAAAGAAAGAAAGAAATTACGCTTTTCATGGATGCTGTTTTTGAATCACCTGTTTGAAATCACATTATTTAGTTGTTTTTTTTATTCATTATTAGCTCTAAATTTCCACCATCACAAACTTTTTTTTGAAATGTGTTGCAGGCCTGAAATGCAGGTATGAATTTTTATTAACAAAAATTATTTCAACTTTTTTCTCATTTGGGATTGTAGGTTGTTGCAGTAAAAGGTGGCCATGGCATAATATTGAAACCAGCACCTAATCAGCTAGTGGGTGGGTCGTGTAGTCTTATAATTTCACATCCATGGACAGCATTGATTTTGAACATGAGGGGCATCCATTAAACACTGACATCATCAGTTGTGTAAAAGCTTGTTTCCATAAGCAGCCGCTTGGGAAAGAAAACACCGGTCCGTTGTTTGCTGGCAGTTCCTCTAAGCCCTTTGGGTTTTTGAGGCCATGTCAGCAGATGGTTGGTGGATTAGAAGGCTGTCTGATTGCTCTGAGGGCTTTCCCTCTCTGCCCTGGGGGTATCAGATCCAGGTGGGGTCACTGTGCACGAGTGCAGACCTGGAATCAGCGAGCTCACCGCCTCAGTGCAGAACAGACTGAGGAACGCCTCTGATTCAAAACCCCACTGCGACCCAGCAATTAACCAAACCATTTAACACCAACGGATCAGTTAACGAGACTGAGAGAAGGGTCACGTAACGGGCCAGGGTTCGACTCTGAAAGGGGTTCGGCTGGGGTCCTGTCGTCCGTCCGGCATTTCGCCTCCTCATTTTGCTTCAGGTGTCAGGTGTTGGGTGGAGTTACGCTTTCAAGGTACCTGTGAGGACAAGCCTGGTGTCAAAGGCAGTGATCCCTCTCATCCTAATGATTTTTGGACTTGTCCTCATGCCTCCGGGGGCTGGAAACATTCGGAATCTGCCTGGGTCTCTCAGTGAGTCCCGTGGTGGGCGTGTAGCAGCATGCTTTTTTTTCTGCTCGACTTTATTTCTGTTGTTAATAAACATCCATTCCTGCATTTCAGGCCTCAAGCACGTTCTAAAAAAGTTAAGATGGGGGAATTTAGAGCTAATAAAAAAAAAAAACCCAACTAAATAATGATGTGATTTCAAACAGGTGATGCACAAACGGCTGTCTGTCTGCCTGTCTGTCTTTCTTTTATCTATCTGTCCAATCGTCTTTCTTTCTTTATTTATTTATTTATTTATTTCTGTCTTTCTGTCTGACTGTCTGTTCATCTTTCTGTCTTTCTTTCTTCCTTTCTTTCTTTTTTTCTTTCTTTTTTCTTCTGTTCTTTCTTTCTATTGGCCTTTGGTGTTTTTCTCTTTATTTTTCTTTCTTTCTTTCTTTCTTTTTTCTTCTGTTCTTTCTTTCTATTGGCCTTTGGTGTTTTTCTCTTTATTTTTCTTTCTTTCTTTCTTTCTTTATTCTTCTGTTCTTTCTTTCTATTGGCCTTTGGTGTTTTTCTCTTTATTTTTCTTTCTTTCTTTCTTTCTTTCTGTGTTTCTTTCTGCACGTCAGTCTATCTGTCTTTCTTTCTTCTGTTGTTTCTTCTTTCATTCTTTCTTTCTGTGTATCGTTCTTTTTTGTTTCTTTCTTTCTTCTGTTTCTTTCCTTCTTTCTTCCTTCCTTCCTTCCTGTCCCTTCCGTACTACAATACAGAGTTGCATTCCCAAATGCCTCTTAAAATGCCAGGCCTTCAGGCTTCGTACGTGCTGGACCTGGCTGTGCCGTTTCAACGAAGCTTTCTCGAGGATGGTAAATCCAGAGATCATGCCATGTTTGTTGCTCGGCGCAGGTTTTTTGGCTCTGTCTCTCTGGAAGTGTGGATGATCTTCAGCTGGAGGGAGTCTCTGGGTGTCAGGCTCCAGCTAAACACATTTTGATTAATGAGTCTCGGGGCTCCGTCCGAACCCCGGGCGATAGAGAGAGCTCTGTAAAATGCAGCAGGAAGTCAGAGCAGCACAGTGGCCATTAGACAGGAATGTGACCTGGCTTACAGAGGTGGAGGGGAGCCCCCTACGATGATCATTCCTTTGAATAAATTAAAACAGCAATCTCTGTTTGGGTTCTAAGCGTTCCCGCCAAAGGCCGAGTGAATCACACGAACGTTGCACAACCCAAACCCGTGGAATCTTGTAGAGGGAGGAGAAGGAGCTCAGGGAGGGGTGAGGAGTTATTTTAGCCGGCCTTGTTTAGCTCTTCTGGAACTTTAACCTGTGTTTGTCTCTCCTCCCTCACGAAATATTCTGGAGAGGGAAAAAAATCCACCGGAAACAATACGCACCACGCCGCTCCGAAACGAGACGAAAATTACCGCCTGCGACCCAAAGAATGTGACCCGAAATGGATGACGCTTTTCTATGCTTTTCTCCGGTTTCATTATTCCGGCTGAATCTCTCTCCCTCTCTCTCTGGCTTCGGCTCTTAAACATCTGATTTTCCTCCTTTCTTCCTTTCTAAGGTCTTCCTGTCCCTCTCACATTTATGTTCTAGCTAAAAGTGCAACTCCGAAAGGAGACAAACTACAGAAAATACAGACACCACCAGAAACACAGTCCACGTACATTAGAGGGTTTTTGGCTTGGTGGGTTTGGTTGGTTTGGATGTTGTTCAAAAAATGTTGATGTGCAAAACTATGTCGGAAATAACTTATCTCAGGATCGGTGAACTAATCACAGTACAGAATATAAAGATTATAACAGATTTCTTTCTTTTTCTTTCTTTCTGTCTGTTCTGTCTGTTTTTGTTTCTTTCTGCCTGTCTCTCTCCTGCTTTCTTTCTTTCTTCTTTCTGCCTGTCTTTCTGTATTTCTATATTCCTGTCTTTCTTTCTTTTGTTCATTCTTTCTTTATCTCTCTCTCTTCTTTCTTTTATAAGACATCAAGTAATACAGACAGACAAAAAGAAATAATTCTGTCTTTCTGTATTTCTTTCTTTTTTCCTTCCAGTCTTTTCCATCCTTCCTTCCTTCCTGTCTTCCTTTTTCTTTCTTCCTTCCAGTCTTTTTCTTTCTTTCTTTCTTTTTTTCCTTCCAGTCTTTTTCTTTCTTTCTTTCTGTATGCATGTATGTATGTATGTATGTATGTATGTATTCTGTACAAAGCGACAGGCTTAACCCAGGCAAGGTAGCAGCACAAACATAACCATATAGAATCCTTCTGCAAACAAACAGCCTCATGACCAGAAAAGTAACCGAACAAGCAAAACAAACCCTGCCACCGATTACATCAAGAAAAACATGGTGCCAGTTCAGGTGCCAAAGTGTCGTCTGATTATCATTATTGGTAAATTCCGGAATGTACTGAGATATCATTGTTTATTTAAATCGCACACCCCTAGATTATACACACCAACCGTATGACTGCATAGAGGGCCGAGTAAAAATACAAATAAAAAGGCTCTGAAACCCAGCTCTGCTTTATCCCCTCAGTCAGCATTCTCTCTCCATGTGTCTGACTGGGATGTACAACGTCTCTGATTCAGGTGATTTGTTACAGGTGATTTTTCCTCCCTGTCTTTACATTTTTCTTTAATATTATACAGAAGCAGCTTTTATAATCGGATTGGCCAAAATAAGAGTACTGTGTGACCGCAACAAAAAACAATATCTCATTATATTCTGGAATTTTATCAGTAACGATAATCAGATGACAATCTGGCATCTGAATCTCTTCCTTCCTTCCTTTGTTCCTTCTTTCTTTCTTTCCATCTGTCATTTTTTCTTTCTTTTTTCTTTGTGTCTTTCTGTCTTTCGTTTTTTCTTTCTGTCTGTCTGTCTGCATTTCTATTTTTCTATCCATCCATCCATCCATCCATCTATCTACCTATCTTTATTTATTTATTTCTGTTTGTATTATGTTCTTTCTTTCTTTCTTTTTTCATGTATTTCTTTTTTCTGTCTTTATTTATGTCTGTATTTCTTTCTGTCTTTCTTTTTCTATTTCTTTTTTTCTGTCAAACAGAAAGAAATACAGACAGAAACACATTCAGAAATAATTCTGTCTTCCTTTGTGTTTGGCTTTCTTTCCTTCTTTCATTAGTTTCTTTGTTTCTTTCTTTGTGCTGTGTATATAAATGGTTTCAATGTTTGTTTTGCTTTATCTGTTTATTTTCTTGTCATAAGGCGTTTTTTTGGTGTTGTTGTTTTGCAGAATGATCCTGTAAGGTTTGCTGAGGGTGTTTTTGTACCTTGGCTGGTTTAAGCCTGTTGCTTTACAGCTGACTCCTGCAGTTTGTTGAGTTGTCTTTAACAGCGACTGATTCCCGAAATGGTTTGCAGCTTGTTCTCTGTCTAGCAGCATCTGTCTTTTTAAAACCAAACCACCTCTGACCTTGTAGGCTCTGTTCCTGGTGATGTCTGTATTTTTAGTATTTTGTCTCCTGGTGCAGTTTGTTCACTCATTTTTAACATCAGTCCAGCACTTTTAGGGAGAACCCTAGCTGGGTTTGTGTCAAGTCAAGTTAAGTCAAGTCAGATCTATTTATATAGCGCTTTTTACAATGGAGCATTGTCTCAAAGCAACTTTACAAGTTTAGATTATCTCCTAATAACTACGTCCAATCCCAAATTGAGCAAGCCTAGGGCGACAGTGGCAAGGAAAAACTCCCTAGTTCTAGGAAGAAACCTTGGGAGGACCAAGACTCAAAAAGGGACCCAACCTCCTTGGATAAATCTAAGAGCAAAACTAAAGTCATGGAGTCATAGTTCGAATAAAATGTGAAG
The DNA here is from genome assembly GCA_025084515.1 of Ancistrus triradiatus. Lineage (NCBI taxonomy): Eukaryota > Metazoa > Chordata > Actinopteri > Siluriformes > Loricariidae > Ancistrus > Ancistrus triradiatus. Next base: position 84,148 of record JAJAGP010001088.1, on the reverse strand, counting down.
TTTGCACATCGACATTAAGTGGCTGGGGTATGATGTGCAAACTTCACATTTTATTCGAACTATGACTCCATGACTTTAGTTTCGCTCTTTGTTTGTGTCACTACCCTACCTGAGTAAATGATGCAGTGTTAATGTGAGTGACATAGTCGATAACATCAGTCGCACATCATTAAAACAACAATTAAGATACACCCTAAGTGCACAGACACCTTTAGCAAGGTAATAATGCTTTCTTCTTATTTTAGGAATGCTAACATTTGCAGTTTAAGGTTATAAAGGTAACCATAAAAACACAGGAAACAACTACAAACAACAAAAAGAAAACTCATGCAGTGGAACAATCTCACAGGATCCTGTAGAGGTGTACCAAGCAGTGAGGGCCAAGTTACAAAAATCCAGAGGTCCACCTTCGCCATTGCAACACGTCAAGTATAGACTTAGATTTAGGCTCTGGAACCGCCGACCTGGCAACCCTGACCAGAAGTATGCTATGTGTGTCTCTTTGGGTGGATTAGCATCCGTTCGCGCTAACAGCCGAGGTCTGAAGAGTTACAATAGGAAACAAATATCTGTCTGATATACATCTAATACATGAGCGAATGAACAGCAGAAAACTAGTACAAGTGAACTCTTGCGACACCTGCTGATAGAAAAGAGAATTGCAGTCTTGAAGGCATAAAAACAACAATGGTAATGTTCTGCTTTCTTTTGTGTTTCTGGTTTTATAAAAGTTCCAGAGATAAGAATGACTGACGCCTGGTGAATAACTCACACCAAAGCGAGGTGATTTAAATGTCTAAGCTTGTTTTTCATGTATTTCTTGTCAAAAATATTGAAACAGGTTTTAGTAAACAAAACAATTCCATTCGGCCTGAAAGCGTTCCTGGTTGACCCGAACAAAACCCAGCACCGAAACAGAGATTTCCGTTCACACTTACAGCATTTAGCATAGAAAGAACGTCCACTTTATGTTTCAACAGGAGTGACATCACACCGGTAATGTGTCAGTTTAGCTAAACCAAGAATTAGCTACAAAGAAAATCATCACTTCACGTCTAGTGAAGACCTGCAACACATTCCAACAAAAGTTTGATGAAAGATGATCAGAGGATCTCCAGTTTGTCACCAAACGTTAAAAACAATGTTCCTTAAACAGAGACTAGAAGGGATTTATATATTTCTCTTTAGCATTCATGTTTTCTTTCATTGTTTCATTCTTTCTTCCTTTCTTTCTGTCTTTTAGCATTAATATATATTTTTTTCTTTCTTTCCTTTCTTTTTAGTAGCATTTATGGCTTTCATTTTTCTTTATTTTGTTCATTTTTTCCTCTCTTTTTTCACTTTAGCATTCATTGCTTTCTTTCTTTCTTTCTTTCATTATTTCTTTCTTTCTTTCTTTCTTCTTTCTTTTCTCCATAGCATTAATTTATTTATTACTTTTTTTCCTTTCTTTTTAGCATTTATGGCTTTCATTTGTCTTTATTTTGTTCTTTTTTTCCTCTCTTTTTTCTCTTTAGCATTCATTGCTTTCTTTCTTTTTCTTTTTTGCTTTTGTTCTTTCTTTCTGGGTGCTCCATTTACCCTTTCTGTCTTTCTTTTCTCTTTAACATTCATTGCTTTCATTCTTTCTTTCCCTCTTTCTTTCTCTTTAGCATTCACTGGCTTTCTTTCTTTCTTTCTGTTCTATTTAACCTTCCTTTCTTTCTTTCTTTCTTTCTCTTTCTTTCTTTCTTTCTTTCCTACTTTATTTCTTTCTGTCTTTCTTTCTTTCTTCTTACAGGGCATAATATCATTAATCCGCAGGAATCTGGAATAATATCAGGAATCTGGAGGAATTTCCTAAAAGCCTAAACTGAAGAGGGATGATCTCCGCTCCCTCAGACGGCACTGTATCAAGAACCATCCTTCATCAATAGCTGATGGACAAGGGATTCCTTTATCAAACCTTCATCAAGCTCTACAATACAGAGTTACATTCACAAATGCCACTTAAAACGTTACTGTGCTAAATAGAAGCCTTATGTTATAACCATGTCCAGAAGGGGCGTCGGCTTCTCTGGGCTCGGAGGATCTGGGATGGACCATCATACAGTGGGAACAGGGATTGTGCTCAGACCCATCAGTATAGCAGATCTTTTTTATGTGTTGCAGGTCTGAACTGCAGGAATGGATGCTGCATCCCAAACCGCATACGAGCTCCTGAATGGCCTGTCACTAATGACACCATCGGCGACGTGCTGTGTCAATACCCTAATGGCACGCTCGCCGTTGTGTTAATTTAACACACGATTTAGTATTGTAGCGTGGGGTTTGGATCCCAGCCAAGCATTTTGTGGTGCGCCATTATCTGAGCTGACGTTATTGTTGCGGACTTGTTTCGCCGAGCGATTACGATCTCGCTGTCATCGCCGCCGCGCCGAAACCTGCAATTTAGCATCGTTAAGTATCCTTAGAATAGCGGAGTCTTTTCAAATTTGAGGTTTTCCTTTTTAAAGCGCGCAAACGGACCGTCGACTGACAGACATTTGTACGTTAAGGGATTGCTTTCTGAGCTTTTTAAAGTCATTTCGTGAAGTCATTTCGTAAGATGCTTCAGCATCTCTAAGAAGTCGGAAAACCAGAAGCTTCTGCGTTTGATTGCAGGTCACTGAAGCTCTTACTCTCCACCAGCTCTTTGGAGGGGGTTGTGCTTGCGTATTTCCCTAAAATATGTGAGCGAATGGAAAGCCGAGCTAAATCTCGCACTGTGTACGCGTTATGAAAGGTCCTTTGGTTTTTTCCTCGGCAAAAAAAGTCTTGCTTTTAGGACCAGAAATAAGGAGGTCTTTCAGAAGATCCTAGACAGAGCTCGTTCTTGGAGACGTACAGCCAGGCCTCAGGTAGCGAATTTAGACACGTTCGTCTCCTCACACACGTCACACAAAACCTGACTTCGGGCTACGCTTTCCTACGTTCTAAAACACCGCTCTTTTTCTTTGTACGACTGCAAGAAAAAGTCGACGGCTCCCTGGCCGGTTGGCATATGCTTCCAATTAGGAGGTCCGAAGTTTTGCGGGAGGAGAAAAAGCGCAGAATGCTAAGTTGCTAAACGGTGAGAAAGGTAGAGCAGAGCAACCTTCGCTCTCAGGTCTGGTAAAACGAGCTGCACTCTCGAAACCTCAGGAAGAGCAACGTAAGCTTTCTCACGCAGAACGAGAAATGGTGAACAAGCCGGGAAGGTTTAGAGAAAAGGCCTTAGAGCTTACTTTGTCGTCAAGGAGAGAAGTTGCGCGAATACTTTCGACGTCTTCTTCAGTCTTCAGTCTTCGTAAGAGCTGATACGATCCCAGATCCAAAGGGCTGCACAGATCATCTCATGACGCAAACAGAAAAGCTTCCCGTCATCCTACCTGCACGATCCCAACTTAAGTCCAGCGTGTTTTTTCGGAAGAAAAGCATTAAATCCCGCACAGGTCCAGCAGCAGATCGTCTCGTTCTCGACTCTTAGCTTTCCAAACTCAGAGCGAGAGAGACAGAGGAGGGAGAAGCCACCACAAGCCCTAGCATGAGTCCAGCCCCTCAGATCCCTCCCTCCTTCCCTTCATCCCTCCCTGCCTCCGGTCTGTGGCTGGTGGTCGGGCTGGGAGGCTGTGGATTTGGGGGAAGGGGGTTTAACGCACGAACAGGAAAGTACATGCCTTCGCGCCAGAAAGAACACGGCGTTTAAAGTTTCGGATTCGCAACCCTTTTTTTCCCTCCGTTTTATTTGCCGAACTCTTTTTAATTACTGTGTTGTGCTTTGGGTCGCTGCGCCTCTGATGGCATTCCAAGGCCTCGTTCGGGGTAAACACGGGCGCTGTTTTTATATTTTGGCCACACAAGTGTTTTTTAGTCCGTTTCCCAAAAGTCTTGCTTCCACAAAGCTGGGAAATTGTCGCTTCCGTGCCACAACAGGTACAGGAGCTGCAAAAGTACTACTAATCTGATAAAAATGCAAAAGTAAAAGTTGGTTTATCATGATGTTTTAAGTAGAAATACAAACGTACAGCACGTGCTGCTGAATGTACGTCAAGTAAAAACGTAAAAGTATTCCTTCAGAAAGAATCATGTGCAAAAATCACAGCACAGCAAAAACAAAATAAAACATTTTCCAGTCACGAGGAACCAAAATATACAAAATACTTTGGACTTTTTAAATAAATGCTGCTAAATGCAGTAAATCATGATATTTAACCCAATAAAGTTACCATGGACTCTCTCAAGCGCTCTCACTGCATTTTAGTCCAACAAACTGCTTTTTTAAAGTAGTTCTTCTTTTAAACTCCACTATAGTCCTAAATGATCTAATATCAAGGCACTAAATCTTTTTTTTTTCCTCTGTGATAATTTTTGTCTCTCAAGACACAGTGTGTGTAAGATTATTTTCCTTATTTTAAGAAGAATTACCTCATCACCATCACTTGCCAAAATAAATAATGGCTCAAATTAAGCACAGAAAAAGTCAAGTCAAATTTATTTCTATATCTCTTTTTACAATGAAGCTTTGTCTCAAAGCAGCGTTGTAAATGTCTGGGCTCAAAGCCTTAACTGAGCAAACCTGAGGCGACAGTAGCAAGAAAAATCCCTAAACGTTGTAAGTAAGAAACCTTGTGCAGACCAAGTGCAAAAAGATATTCACTGCCAAAAAATAATGACCCCAAATAGAAATGTGGGATTGCTGATAAACTCGGCTACTCGGATATATAAATGATTACAGGTGTGGTCTGATTAGACACTGGGTCTTGTCACAAGAGGCTGTAAAAGTGCTTTCCTATAGATAGTGCTGCCCTATAAAAAGGCTCTCAGAGGCTACTTTTGGGTAGCATACCACTTGGTGAGAGATCAATTTTCCCAGTTGACAGACTTTGAGTGGGGGATCATCATTGGACTCAGAGAAGCAGGATGGACGTTTTGATGAAAGCCTCCATCTGGGCAGTTCTGACCTATCTGTTAGGAGGTGTTGGGAGCAGTGGTTTTATGGGGGCACACACACATGGTGAACAGGCTCTGGGCGGCCCTGACAGACCACCAGGGACACTAACAATCAAGCGATATGTGCAGCCACATGTGTTGCCTCTCATGGCAGGGCTTCCAACTGTCATTTGTCAGTACTAAGGTTTTCCCAGGAATGTCTCCGTCAGATTTGAACACTTCCTTGGCCTGCCCGGTTGCCAGATTATCACCAATTGAGCATTTTTGACACTAGCTGGGACAGCAGCTTCAGGAAACCATGAGTGTGCAGGATCTACAAGCCCAGCTGTAACATCTGCGGCCAAATTCTTATGAACTTCTTAGTCTTTTTCTTTTTAAGGAACCATCTTCAGTAATAATATAGTACAGTAACATGTTTCAGGCACCTCTGCCGGAGAGCAGATTTTTCCTTTTCTACAACAACTTTTTTCCGTGGCCCAAGCTTGATGAGTAAAGATCTGTTTTTAAACTTTACCCGACTTGGTGTGTCGTAAGCCTAAAACAACGCGCTAAAAAGTGTCAAGTAAACACGCAGACAGCTCAAAAACAACATGTGTGTGTCGCAAAACAAAGTTCTTACACAACATCACAGACCGAAATGAAACCTCAGCGCTTCTCAAAACCTGCTGAAGCCTCTGATTGCTGCTGGACTCCTGGACGTCTGTCGCCAGGGTCTCGGGTTGTCGGTGGAGTTGACGGAGGAATGCGTTACATAACAGGGCTTTGTGTAGGACAGTATCTGATAGCTGGAGGAGTGCTGGGGTTAATGATTTACTCTGGACAAACAACGCTGTTCCTTTACTCTCAGGGCCAAGAGTGGATTTATCATCGGTTTTTGGGGCTTATGCTGAAAATCACCAACGAGAAAATGTTTGTAGTATTAAACTGCTCGGGATGTAGGCTTTCTAAACATATATTGCAATGAATCCATTGAGGAATGTTCACTATTGTATTGAACAGCTTTCTCAGCATGTTTATAAAAATCTCAGCCCACAGCTATAACTGAGCAAGCCTCGGGTGACAGTGGCAAGAAAAGCTCTAAATATTATAAGGAAGAAATCTCAAAAAGGGACCAGACCTGCTTGGGCAGCCTAGACGATAAATGTAAGAATTAAACTACGTTACCTAATTAATAAGTTTATATTAATCCTTAAAATAAACAGAGGCTGAATATAAACATTAAAAACCTAAGGCGAGTGTCGTAGATCATCACAGCCATGATGTTATTCGTGATAACAAACAACCTCATGATAAGTTAATTTTACACAACAAAATATAGAACCAAAATACATCAAACAAACCCTGAATTTCATTCTGAATATGCTCTAATACTGACAGTGCCTTCCGACGAAAAGTAGGTCCACAGGGTACCCTGCCTTAGCACTACATATATGTTCTAACTTTGTTATCTCACCCACCTTTGTCTCGCCAACCTTGTCTCTCGCCCCATCTGATCGTAGGATGCATTCCCCTCCATGCACTTCATCCCGAAAAGCCCCCAACCAGCCAATTTTAAAATCTGACAAATGTCCTGCCAGTAATGAAATTCTACCCCTCTAAGCCATCAGTAGGTGGCGCTTTAATCCTACTTTAATCTTGTAACGCCGGATGATGTACAGCCCCTGTCTGTTATCAGAGACGTTATATAAGGAGGAGACCAGTCACTGGTTGAAATATGAATGGGACTGTAGTACAGAAGCCCCACCCCAGCATTAGGAAGAACCAATCGACATATTAGGTAATGTCTCGGGCCCTTTTGTAGTGGCGGGATGTGCATGCACAGTAGCCAGTATAACCTTAAAAAATCATATTTTTTTATGTTATTTGAACCCGACAGCACAAGTACGTTATGTGATTTTGGTCCGATTATACCAGCGATTCTAAATCTGCATTTTAAACGTTAATTTCTTTTTCAGTTTTCGGATATATAGGTCTCTCCCCATTTAAAGAGAGAGGAGTCTGGTCGTAGGGCTGGAAAGAGCTGCCCAGGCAGACTTATCTTATAATGCTGTTGTTCAACAGAGACTGGACTCACAGTAACAATTGTCAATCATGGACCATTTCTCAAACTTGCCTAAATGAAAAGTATCTTTACATGTACGTATGTGATTATGTACATTATAAATGTGATTGTATGATCACGAGGGCTGGCCAGTAAAACACGTTATGTCAGAATCAGGTATGAATGTCACTTTGTCTATTTCTTTGTAACCTCATTAAGTCACCAAACTCGCCAAAAACAGCCATGAAACAGACGACTTTAGAGTGTATATTAATAATTAACCATAACTTTTGGCTATATTTTTATTTAATGTTAATGTTGCAATGTTATTTATTAATACATATCATGTATAATGAATGATAATGAATGTAAAATGTATTACAAACCATTTTCTTCTTTGTATTCTTGTATGATGAAAAAAATCTTAAGCTGGTCTCGGTCTTGACTCGGACACGAAACTGTTTCGGTCTTGGTCTTGACTACGACCTTAGATATTTACAAAGCTGCTTTGAGACGATGCTCCGTTATAAAAGAGATTAAGAAAATAATGAACAATATGACGAAATAGTGAATATAAAATGATATTGTCCTTCATGCAAAAGATTAAATAAAGACGGCTGAGTACGACTTTAAAACCACTTTACTGTGAAAGACTTTTCTTTGGCTCATATTTGGAATTTTCGTCACTGCTTTATCCAGCAGAGAGCGCCCTCTGGGGGCAACCCTGCAGAATTTAAATTCTACACTCACTATTCCTGCTGGTTATGCTGACAGAAGATTGTTTTTGAGCGGAGGGGCATCTAGTGAGCAGGTGAGGATCAGACTAGACCTGTGTGTGATTAACCTGTGCAGATACGAGAAGGAGACACTGGGACGCCATGCCACAGATCCCACCCCTCTCCCGATAATTAAGAGGCAGTCAACATATAACACTCAAGTACATTTACACAATTATGGCATGAGATTGTCTTGCACTGGCGATGGTTATAAAGAAATTACTCCCTTATGCACATGCATGTTGTTTAAATTTCTGACTGTACTTTGAACTCCACTGGCAGCCGAACGCCTTATCAGTAGAGCATGAGTCATGTGGATGGAGGTGAGCCGAAACTGCATGTAGACCAAAGATGAACTCTGATGAATTCACTGGCACTTTATTAGGTACATCTGCTCTGCTCTCTCAGAATGTCCTGCACATAGTGCTGAGTTGTTAGTGTCCCTCGACCGACTGTTGTATGTGATGGTTCCTCGGATCATCACACCAGCAGTTGTGGTAGTGTGTCGCTCCACAGCCAAGGCAGGATTGAAGCACTTATCCTAACCATCCCCAGATCCCAAACAGACGTTGGATACGTTGCTATAGACAATATGGTTCCAGTCCATAGCAGTCCAGGTTTCTCGTTCATGACACCACTGCGAACAAAGGCGACGGTGGCTGGCTGTCTATGGCAGGATACGTAACGAGCACCGTGACAACAAATGGGCAGAGATAAGGTGTATAGAGATGGTGCCCCCATGTCTGGATGGAGGATAACCAAACTGTAGGAGCTGCCCGTCCCACATTTGTGTCAGTAGATAAAACGATCCTCTCTACTGGGGGCCTGTTCCCTGTGTGTGTGTGTGTGTGTGTGCCCCCATAAAACCACTGCTCCCAACACCTGCTAACAGCTAGGTCAGAACAGCCCAGACCTAACGACCATCCTGATTCTCTCAGTCCAATGATGCACCTCCTCTCAAAGTCTGTCAACTAGGCAAAATGTTTCACCAAGAGGTACATTACCTAAAAGTAGCCTCCGAGAGCCTTTTTATAGGGCAGCACTACAGGGGAAGCGCTTTTTACGTCCAGTGTCTAATCACTACTTTCAGTTAAGAACAGGCAGCTGAAACTTGGAAAAATGTTACCTGATCTGATTCTAGCAATATGTACGGAATAAAGTGACTATATGTTGTTATAAACACTAAATATAGTGAAAATGGTAAGAAAATAATCCTTAAATGGTCAGAGTTATGGTTGCGTTGGAGCACTGTGAGACCCCTCTTCTTGAATACACAACCTCATTAAAACTCCCTTTCGGGTGGTGATAATCCTCCACGAGCTTCCACTTGGGACAGTCCATAAACGTACACTTCAGAGCAATGTCCCCACTGACCTCTTGCAAGGTGCACTGCGTGGCGATCTGTTTGGTCGCCGGCGTAACGAGTTGGCGCAATGGACCTTGTGAATTGGCACAAACAAGCTGCTCCTTATTCAGGATGGTCAGACTCAGTCCCTTAAGAAGCCGAGGACCGGCACAGTAAACCCAACTCAGGTCCTCGACGTTTTGCTCGCTGAATCCCAGCCACTCATGGAGGTACTGCAGGGTGCAGTCGCAGTGCCAGGGGTTGCCCCCGAGCTTCACCAAGCACTGATAGTGTAAGGGGTCAAACACGCCCTTTGCCAGGCTCTCTAGGTTGTTGTCGGACAGTCCGAGCTTTGTCATATTCTCCTGATCTACGAACAGGTCTTCCTCAAGTGAAGTCAGGTTATTCTTCTGCAAATGAAGGGTCTGGATTTGGGTCAGCCCTCTAAATATGGTACTGGGCAACTCTGAGAGCTTGTTCTCGGACAAGTCGAGATGCTGCAAGGAGGAAACATTCTGGAAAAGCTCTGCAGCCAGTGCAGACAGCTGGTTGTGGGACAGATCTAGACGAGTGAGATCATGAAGGCCGTTGAATGTAGTGGAGGACACCTGGGTGAGTCTGTTTCCTCTAAGATTGAGCGTCTTCAGACTGGAAGTGAACGATCTGATGCTCAGCGTCATTATTCGATTGTCTCTGAGATTCAACTCTTCCAGTTTGCTCAATCTGGCGAAGACGCTCAGCGGGAGGTGCGTGATCTGATTACTCTGCAGCGACAGCACCTGGAGCTGAGGCCCGATGTTAAACGTGCTCGAGTACAGAAATCTGATCTGGTTCAAGCCCAGATCTAATCTCCTCAGGCTGATCAGGTCACTGAACTGGATGGCGTTGATGTAGGAGATCTGGTTGTTGGACAGGTCAAGCTCTTGGAGGTCATACATCTTTTGGAACAGAGCAGGACTCAAGGAGCTGAGATTGTTTCCTTTCAGGTGGAGCACCACCAGCTTCTGGACAGGCCTGAAAATGGTGGGTGCTAATACTTGCAGCTTGTTGTTGTTCAGGAGAAGTTTGGTCAGGTTGCTCAGTGTGCTAAATGTCCTAAACTCTAACTTCGTGACAGGACTCCCGCTGATCTCCAGCTCCTCCAGACTGGTAAGTCCGCTTAAAGAGCTACGTGAGATGTCGGATATGGGATTGTTCAGGAACACGACTTTAGTCAGGCCCAGCGGCCGTTGGAAGGTGAAAGAGCTCACGTTGGTCGCCAGCACGAACAAAGCTTCCACCGGCGAAGGGACTTCGGGCAAAAAACTCATCTCGGCTTCGGAGCAAATCATGGTGGTCACAGAGAAGCACTGGCACAGGGCAGGGCAGAGAGCGCTGGCATTTAACGAAGCATCGCAGTGCAGCAGGAGGAGTAAAGCAAGGGCACGATGAAGAGACATTTCCTGGGAAGATATAAGAGTTTTTACTTCAATTATTGCTCTCTGAAACCATTTTGAATTTTCAGCATTTTTCTGCATAACTCCACTGCCTATGACAGGTCGCCAACACTAGGGGGCAGTGCACACCTAATGACTTTAAACTATTTCACTAATTTGTCACAGATACATTTAAAATATCAGAATAAAATCCTGAGAGTGCTACTAGTGGTTGTTTGGTGTGACGAGGATCAGGATCGCTGTCTTAAGTCAGGGGTCCATAAAAATCTTATAAATATTATCGTAAGTCTGAAGTCTTTCTTTCCTTCCTGCTGTCTTTCTTTTACTTTTGTCTTTAGCATTAATTGCTTTCGCTTTCTTTATATCTTTTTAAAATTTTCTCTTTATCATTCATTGTTTTCGTATTCTATCTTTCATTCTTCTGTTCTTTCTTTCTTTCTTCCTTTCTTTCTGCCTTTGTTTCTTTTTTATTTTCTCTTTATCATTCACTGCTTTCTTTTTTCTTTCTTTCTTTCTTTCTTTCTGTTTCATTTCTCTTTAGCATTTATTCATTTCTTTCTCTTTCTTTCCTTTTTCTTTCCTCTTCCTTGCTCTTGGACTGATCTTTGTTGGTTGATCACTCCTGGGGAGAGTAACTAAGTTTTGGGTTTCCTTCATTTGTACACAATCTGTCTGACTGTGGATTGGTGGAGTCCAAACTCTTTAGAGATGGTTTTATAACCTTTTCCATCTCTTTTTCTGAGTTGCTCAGTAATCTCCTTTATTTGTACCATGATCCACTTCCACACACATGTTATGAAGATCAGACTCTGACAGATCCCTGTTCTTTAAACACCTGACTGATCATCCCATTGACTGGAACTCCTGACTCTAATTTCACCTTCAGATTAAGTCTTTCCACTTTTTCCACTTTTTCTGTGGCAAAAGCAAACCCAAAAGCGTTCCTGTTTATTTTCGCTTGTGCAGATCGTCCTCTGGACTTTGGTGTCCGTGAAAAAGTTGAGCAAACAAGATGTTTTCTCCTCGCCAAAGATTTGTAACTGTTAGAAAAAATATATAAACGTCTTACCTGCTTGTAATGAAATGATTTCACCTCAGGTATAAATCAGACCGGCAGAAGGTTCGAGCCCTGTACGGTTTCTGTGTGAAATGCAGCACCTCGTCCTGGTCTGCTCTGAAAAAAACAGGAAAATATTTGCTATCAGCGGCTTACGGGAAGATGTTACAAAATAGTTTGCCCTCGATAAACCGTCCAGAGCAGAACATGCAGGATGATTATCTCCAGGATTTACTGTTCTGAATGTTTGGTCTAATCAACTTCATTTTATTTGTTATTAAACATCCATTCCTTCATTTCAGACCTGCAACACATTCCAAATATCAATGAATGAAACAAAATAATGAATAAATGAATGAAACTAATTAATGATGTGATTTCAATAAGGTGATTATAATCATGATTTGGTCCTAAACCCCTATCCACAAAAGTTTGAGTCTCTGAGGAGTAAAGATGATCAGAGGATCTCCAGTTTATCACCAAATGTGTAAGAAAATGATTGAAATGTTTAAGAACAATGTTCCTCAAAGAAAGATTGTAAGGGATTTATATATTTCAGTCCTAACTTTTTCTGATTTGTCCTGTTGATAAATGCATGGACGTCCCTGATAAAGATGGCGTCTTGAAGGCAGATTGTGTTGCTCTAAAGTCTCAGGGTACTTTTCTGCATTAATGCTGCATCACAAGAGTGGAAATGACCTTTACTAAGGACCCTGACCCGACCCCATACCATGACAGAGCCTGGCTTTTGGACTTGTTCCTCATGACAGTCTGGATGCTGCTTTTCTTTTTTACTCCTCAAAGACTCATTACTAGCTCTAAATTGCCCTGACACAACTTTTTTTGGAATATGTTGCAGGCCTGAAATGCAGGAATGGATGTGTCTGGTAAATTCCCGGGATAGGCTCCAGACCCCTCCCAGACCCTGCCCAGAATAAATGGGGGCACCAAACTGGATTAATCATATAGGATTACACGGGTTATGTTATATGGCATGCATGATCATCTCTTTACGAACCTGTGAAGGTCTGCGTGTACACGGATGCAGTCAGCAGGTGGCGCCACTGCACTGTTCTCGCCGCCAGCTGCTCTCGGGGATGATGGATGTGTACCTGCAGGTCCTCGGGTGTAGTTGAGGAGTGGTTGATGAGCTGGTGTTCAGAAGTTGAACCCACGGAGCGTATCAGTGCTGAACCTCTGAGCTCTGCTCTCACCTCTTTCTGAGTGTTCTACTTCTGCTGGAAGCTCGGGCCTGACTGAGGACATGGCCAACGCGGGGATGCAGCTCCTGGGCTTCACTCTGGCTTTTTTCGGATTCGTGGGTCTGATCATTTCCACCGCTATGACCGAGTGGAAGATGTCCTCGTACGCCGGGGATAACATTATAACAGCTCAGGCCGTGTATGAGGGGCTCTGGCAGTCCTGTGTGTACCAGAGCACGGGACAGATGCAGTGTAAGGTCTACGACTCCCTCCTCCAGCTCCCGCGTAAGACTGCTCCCATGCCTCATCACTGACTTTATTTATCTGTTATTTAACTTATTACATTTAACTTTTAACTTTTAACTTATAGTAGTAGTAGTAGTAGTAGTAGTAGTAGTATTTTCTTATATATTATTATTATTATTATTACATTATATCTTTATTGTTTATTTATTTATTTTAGAGTTTGCCATTCTGAAATGTATTATTAAGTAAAATCTATGACTCATAGCTTTCATTTAAATCTGTTTATTTCCTTTCTTGTTTATTTATTTATGTATTTATTTATTTAGCTTTCTCTCCTTTTTTGCTCATCCTGGGATTTGGTGTAACAATATTTTGTTCTACCTTCAACTTTTATACGTTGATTTGAAATGTATTTATTCATATATTTATTTTATTTATTTATTTTTTGCATGTTTCACTGGTTATATCACAGTGACCAGCACACACAATCCAAAATCTACCTGTAACTGTTTTATTTGGATGTCTGGTCAGCACACGCCCACAATTCCAATTTGAACCTTCCGTAACTGGGTGAGTTATAATTAAACTCATTAGAAATGCTGCACATGTGCAGTGAGTGAATATTTTAATGAACTAACCAATAGAGGAGCAGCAGGACATGTACCTGCATCTAACCTCTTAACTCACATCATCAGAGAACACAAAGCATTCAGTGTGCCCCACCTTAGAGTCTCTTCCAGCGAGTACCGACAGGCTGGACACATGCCTGGGATTCCTCAGCTATAACACACACACACACACACACACACACACACACACACACACACACACACACACACACAGAGCGTACCCCTGAATGGGATATCCACTAGAATATACAGATGTGTGTTGCTTCACATGTACGATGCATTTAGCTTTTATAAAAAGTAAAACACAGTGTTTTTCAGTCTTGTTCTAAGTATGAAACTACAGGAGCTGCTTCATGAGGTGTAGAAGTGATGCTGATTGGTCAGTGAGTTTTTGTTGCAGACCAAAAATCGCATTTGGTGTGGAAGGTTCCATCATAACATACAAACTCCAAATAATTTACTATCATCCAAATAAATCCCACAAAAATGTTCGGTGTGGAAGATACCTTCATACACAAGCTTGAATTAATTTACTATGATCCAAATAAATTGCACAGGAAACCCATGTCTATTGTGGAAGATAGCATCATTATATACGCTCGAACTGACAATCGACTGAATAAACCACACAAAAATAACATTACTTGTGGAAGAAAGGACCATTATACAGGGGATCGAAATAGTTTTGTTGTCCGAATAACATGTATGACCTCGAGAAAAACAAGGTGCTGTTTTTGGTTCTGACAGTCCGAGTAATTCCCCAGCAGCTCCACTGTCCCTACCTCCCTAATAAACCCTGATATTACAGGTGTTAGCCGTGCTATTACTGAAACAACCTGTAATTGATGCACAACAACAATAATAACAAATCGTCACTGCAACAAACAGAGAAATGCACTGAGTGTACTAGCTCTAAAACAGGTCGGTAATCTTATAATCTGCTCATGCTTTACCCAGAAACCCGTGGACAAACAGGCACACAAATAACACGGAAAGGTGGGTGTGCTTTTTGTTCCCGATTACCAAAACAAGTTCAGGTCTTAAAATAGACCAAAAACAACAACAACAACAAACTTTAAGTTTACCTTTAGAGCATTTAGCAGATGTCCTTATCCAGAGCGACTTACAGAAAAGCTTGTGTTCTTCTTAGTAGACGTTATCTCATTATATGACAGCCCGAGATCATCTGACTAAAACCCTGTTAGGATTTGATGAAGGTACAAACAACAAACAGTCATAAAAGAAATCAAAAGTAAGTACACTCTCAGTTTTCAGTGAAGTGCTGAGTGAAAAGCTGTAGTAGTGAGCTTGAGGAAGCGGTCTTTCTCGCCAGAGTACTATCACCTGCTGCTTTGTTGTCAGTCTTTGCGTTTGACAGTTTTAGGCATTTCCAATATGGAAGCATGGTGAAATTCACTAGCTTGGTGGTTCCACTCGGCTATTCATGGTTTACCGTGTCGTCCAATCAGAGACAAGAGCTCAGCTTTTGTCTCCACATCAGTTTTTGATTTGTTTCCCATTCCCTTTTGTTCTGTTATCCCGTCGTTGTTTCTTCCCCTCATAATTTCATATGATAGTTTATAGGGTGTTTCCTGGCTCTCTCACAAACACACACACACACACATACACTTTACAAGAAATTTACAAGACTATGGTGGCCTAGCAGATAACGTACAAGACTATGGACCAGAAGGTCCAGGCTTCAAATCCTGCCGCTGCCACTGTCGACTCCTTGAGCAAGGCCTTTAACCCACAATTGCTTGAATTATAAGACTCGCTCTGGATTAGGGTGTCTGCTAACTGCTGTAAACATAAATGTTTTATTTACAAGCAGGTCTTTCAGAAAAGGGTAGGGAACCAAAAGCATGCATTTTCCCACCACAAATGCAAACAAATTCTGCACCAATCAAACGTGGCTCAGCATCTAGTCTGATCACGCTAGCGCCGCATGTGTTTAATAAAACATTCTGTACCAGAGGTGGTGCTGTTACGTACGTCATTTCAACTGCTGTATCACAACAGATAATGTATCTGATAAGGTCATATATGAATTAAGTAGATTAGTAACCTTAATAATAATGATAACGGCCTTAACGAACCAAGGTCTTGCATGTAAACGAATGTTATGTTGCTGATACGTGGACATGTATTCTCATATCAGATACTTACCAGAAAAAAAACAAAATAATCGGTTCAAAATGCACATCAGATTAGTACCTGCCCCGTTGTGAACTATCATCATAATAGATTTGAAACAGGCTGTGGAAATGGCAACTTTTCGACTGTTTTGCTTAAATTTCTATGGCTGCACAAAAATGTCTTCTGTACTCCCATAGTTGTAACATCACGTCTCTTTTCTCCCATCCCTGCAGTTCAGGTCCAGGCCGCTCGAGGGTTTATGGTGACCGGCATCATCTTGTGCGCCATCGCCGTCATGATCGCCGCGGTGGGCATGAAGTGCACCACCTGCCTGAACGAAGACATGCAACTCAAAAACAAAGTGGCTATGGCAGGAGGCGTGGTCTTCATCATCGCAGGTGTGGAGATACAAGAGCCCTGGTCTCTCAGCCCAGATCTGGGATGAGCCTGACGAGGAGTCGGTCATCAGATTCACGGGTGGAATGGCAAAAACACCCTCCTCCTTATGGGCAAAAACACCCTCCTCCACCAGACAGGATTGGACTTCATGTCTTAGACTTAGTTCTATCAGCCAAAAGCTCCCAGTTCATGTCTGTGTCCAAGGTGCCTGCTCCCTGCCCATCTATGCCCATTTTGGGTCAAGTCCAGTTCCATCTGATGGTTGACTCCCTGCTGGCAGCTTGTGCTTGTCTAGTTCTGTGTTCTGGGTTGCCCACACCATAAGGTTAAATGCACTTAATGGGGGTCCTGGCATTCACGTAGGTGTTACTTTGACTAACTAATTGCCTAACCCTTGTTGCTGACCATGTACACCCCTTCATGATAACAGTATCCCCTAATAACAGCACCTTCTTACAGCAGGATAATGACACTACTGGTTTGATGAATGATTTAAGGTGTTATTCTAGTCTAAAAATTCCCCAGATCTCAATCCAAACCCCAACCACCTCTACCTAGCCCTGCGATCCACTGGTGTCCCTTCCTGGGCACGTTTGCACATGCTTTTCCTTAATGTGGTAAGCTGGGTTTGAGTCGTGGTGGTGCCTTCGTGCCAGGTCAGGCATCACATAGACATGTCTGTGAAAGGAGAAGCTGGCAAAAGGATACATCTGGCACTGCAATGGTGACCTCTGCCAGTTGTGTGATGGGCTGGCATCCTACCTTACCTGTGAATTTCATGTGAATTATCCCTTCATCCTGTGAATTTCGGGATAGATTTGGGTCCCCCATGACCCTTAACAAAAAAATGGATAATCGTTGGCAATTGATTCCTGGTGGTACCCTACAGCTGAGTTGGGTGTCGCATGTGGGTGGGGTTGGGTGCCCTTCAGTTTTAGTGACTGACTGGCACATTAAGGCTAGAAACTTATCCTTGCCCTGTATTCTCCAAGATGGATGCCAGTCTTTTGGAACCCTTACCAAGCAGTGATGTTTCTAGACCATTTGAAGTGGGAGCCATGCTGGCACCAGTGGCTATGTTAGAAGGGTCATTCATTTTTTCCTAGGATAAATTAATTAACTCACTTCTCATTTAGGGGGCTGTAGGGGGACCTTGCGGTCACTGTCCTCCACTGCCCCTGTAGGCTCCCTCCAGAACTATCCATTATCAAGACAAGTGGGGAAGGATCCATACATTTAGATTTCTAACCAAGTTTTATAAAATAGCTTCAACTTTATTTGGCATATCAACCATGATTTTGTGTCTTTCTGCAGGTGTCAGTGCTTTTGTCGCTACCATCTGGTACGGAGATAACATCAGGAGGCAGTTTTTCGACCCTTTAACTCCGACTAACTCAAGGTGAGAGCATTTTTAGAACCATATTAAACCATTAATATGGTCCCATAGTGTTATCTACCCTTCAATAAACTTTAGAGTTGGAATTATGCATTCAGGCCCAAAGTAAAGTCAACAATCTGATCAGAATCTGCATTTACTTGTAATAAACGTACTCAGATCTGTGGAATGCCAGTTGGCACTAACACTGGAAGCACAGGTCCGTTGCAGGGTTATGTCACCAAACAGTCAGGTGGCAAGGCTAGCCCAGGGTTTGAAACAAGGGCTGCAGGAACAACAGCTGGCTCGTATCTCCAGACTATGTAATGCCGGATTAGCTACCATAATCACCAAGATCACATGCTGCTAACGCTATCGCAGAATTGCTGCATAAGCACTTTCTGTTTCTAAACTGTGGTGATTTTTCTCACTGCTCTGAAATGTGAATTTAACCAACGATTAGAAGGCTTAGTAAGGATACAGGCCATGCCTTCACCAAAATAACATCTGTAAAAGGTGGAAAATATCTGGACATTGACACGTAAGACCCAGCCATCCTCCCAGGGTCATCCTGAGAAGGACTCGATGACATTTCAGGTTTTTTCCAACCAGTTCCCTAAGTTTTGAACTTCCGGCTCCTAATATTGTCTCTAGAAATGTTCAAGGTCTTAATATCTTCTTCTATCTTTTGGTGCCTTTAGTATAAGGCTCTGTAAGGGCAATGAAAGGGCAGCTGAAAGAGATTAAGGGTCGTTCTTGAGTCCCTAACAGGTTAATCAAGTTTTACTTTAGGTGACACAGTCAGCAGCAGGTTTTAAAATCAGTGACATCACGATGTTAACCAAATACACTATATGGAAAAAATTATTGGGACACTCCTCTGACTGTATTCCTCCCTGACTGTAAAGTTTGGAGGAGGAAGGATAATGCTATGGGGCTGTTTTTTGGCCCCCTTTGTTCCAGTAAAGGGAATTCTTAATGCTTCACCATAATCAAGGGATTATGGAGCAAGCATATGGTTCCAACTTTGTGAGAACAGTTTGGGGAAGGCCCTATTCTGGTCCAGTGCACAAAGTAATGTCCATAAATGCAGGGGAATTGACCCCAGAAGAGTGGAAGCTGTTTTAGTTGTTAAAGGTGGGACAGACTCCATATTAAAGCCTATGGATTTGGAATTGGAAGTCACAAAAGCTCCTGTATGCCTAATATGGAGGCGTCCAAATACTTTTGTCCATATAGTATATCATGATTAATTTTCTTCAGAATGACCATAAAACCCTGTTCTCTGCAGGTATGAGTTTGGGAAGGCCCTGTACATCGGGTGGGGAGCCTGTGCTCTGACTGTGATCGGCGGCAGCATGCTGTGCTGTGACTGCAGCAGCAAGAGCTCAGGAAAGTCAGGGCCTCATTACCCAGCACCCCGCTCTGCCCCGCCCGCTCAGTCCGGCTCCGGCTACGTTTAACACCCACCTCCGGTCTACTGAGACGAGTGTATATTCTCAGGAACAGCGCGGCATGGAAAATCACCCATGCTTGGTTTCTGCAAGTCGTCACAAATGTCTTAGAAAGAGAAGATCTCCTACATTCCCACTTTGTGTAATTTTAACCATTTATAATGAATTTGTGCACTGTATGCCCTTATGTTTTAGTAATAGGTTCATTTATTTTACAGAAAACCTGTTTAAATAAAACAGTGAGACTGATTGCTTTGTTGAAACAAGGAGGGTGTTCTTTTAACCAACCTGGCAACCTAAACCTATCAAGAATGATTAAGAATTCAAACAAACATAAGTGTTTTTTATTAATACAAATGCAGCTGTGTACAAAACAGTACACAAGAGTGCTTGAAAGTTTGTGAATCCTTTAGAATATCAGTTAATACATCACCACATTTTTAAAAGCACAAGTCCTAAAAGCAGCTAAAGTGAACTAAACAAATGAGAATTAAAAAAAAAAAATACTTGGTCATTTATTCATTGAGGAAAATTATCCAAAATTTGCAAGGGGATTTCTGAGGAGTTCTGGGGGCTGTAAAAGGTTACAAACCTTTGTGTGTAATCATCCATGAGGTCACCAAGGAACCCAGGGTAACTTCTAAGCCACTAAAGGTCCCTCTCAGATTATCTCATGTTGTTTTGTGGACGCATGAGACCATAACAGAACTTGTATTAAATGACTATTAAATGACTGAGGTGTCTGCATTCCAGCATAAGAACGTTATCCCGTCTGTGAAACCAGGAGGTGGTAGTATTTAGACCTGTTCTGCTGCATCTGTGCCATCAATGGGCCAATTAATTCTGAATTATAGCAGCAAATTCTAAAAGAAAATCAACTGAATTTAAGAGAACATGGACCTGAAGCGAGCAGCGCATATGACCAGTTGAAGCTGTTCTGGTCTGTCAAATGTTCCTCTATAAATAAATGGACAAGTATAATATTTGTATCTCATTTCTTTAACCGGGTTCTCTTGATCTACTTTGAGGACTGGTATGAAAATCTGATGATGTTTTAGCTCATATTTATGCAGAAATGTAGAAAATTCTAAACTTATGAGCCCCGCTGTAGTCATTTTGTTTTACCCCAGACTCCTTACCTTACATGCCTTTTTATTGTGAATGTCTATAGTTAAAAAACATTGTCTGTCTTTGTGCTACAGATTTTTTATAACCATAATGCTTTTTTCTTTTTTACACGCATTTTAATGCTGATCGGTGAAATAAACGTCTCTTTTGTAACATCGTGCAGTTTTATCTTTGTACTCGACCAATGCTGTGTTTTGATGACCAGACTAATTGTAAATATTTTGAATATTTTGGTTTAACTAAACATATCACAAAGTTACCTGCTGGCACAGTGATTAGCCCCAAGTTCAAGTCATGACCTGGATGCTGCCTGTGTGGAATTTGCATGTTCTCCATTCTCCATGTCTGTATGGGTTTCCTCTGGGTGCTATGTTTTCTTCAACATGCATTAAGTCTGTTTGTGTATCTAACCTGTTCTAGTTTGAGTTGGTAAATGCGTTTATGTGGCAAGCGAGTTCCCACCTTGCACCCTGTGCTGCTGGATAAGCCCCGTCCCCC
This sequence comes from Ancistrus triradiatus, assembly GCA_025084515.1. Classification (NCBI taxonomy): domain Eukaryota; kingdom Metazoa; phylum Chordata; class Actinopteri; order Siluriformes; family Loricariidae; genus Ancistrus; species Ancistrus triradiatus. The sequence continues at coordinate 63,473 of JAJAGP010001088.1, read as the reverse complement.
TGCAGACCCCTTGTTTCCTTATTGATTCCCCTCTGTGGTTTGGAGGAATGGGCTCGCACTCACTCACGACCCTGACTGGGACAAGTGGGGGTAAAATGAGATGCGTTGCCTTGCATTGGCTGCCCTGTCCTGCTATAACAGTCTTCATTTTTGGGCAAAACTTTCCACTACACCAGTGTCTCAGTGGTAAGAGAAATCTGAGTCCCAGGACTTCCAGTATAGGGTCATGAGATGCCTTGTAATGACCTCATAAGGCAATAAACAATTATTGACTCCCTTTAGACCAGAGGCCATGCAGAGACCACCCAAACTTCCAGGTCTGGGGGCCGTTGGTGTAGAATTGTAAGATGTCCTGACGATTTTGTTTGAATTTGAGTGTGAGTCAGTGCAGGTATTCTCAGTTTTTCTCAAAGTTTTACACAAGCACTTTGTCAAAGCAACCCAACGTGCCTGAATCTAAGCCACATGTCTCTGACTCAATCAGGATTAAGAGCTTGTTTCAGTTCCCAAAATGCACCAGTGACTGCAAAACTGTCTATTCATGATCTGCAATAGTTGCAAAGCCTGGGTGGCACCCAGTGTATTATTTTGTTCCATTCGTCCTCCAAACACGTCAAGATGTGTAACAGTATGGGGTCGTCGTTGTTGCATTTTTCGTTTCTAAACTCTCCACACATTATCCATTGGGGCCAGTCCAGTACCCGTATCCTCGTCTACCACAGCCATGACTTTGTAATGTGTGCAACATGTGGTTTTGATGCATGGACGTCCCTGGAAACAATGTTGTTTTGAAAGCAGCTTATGTTGCTCCCAGCGTACTTTTAACAGAAGTGTAAATGACCTTTACCAAGGGCCCTGTTCGACCCCATATTGACACCATCTTCTCATCGAGAAGTTTGGGTTCGGGGGAACCCACATGCCCCGACGGAACACAGATGGCAGGATACGCAATGGACCCGTGGGGGAAGTGGGGAGTCGTGTGCCTGGCACCTCTTTCGTTGGAGGACATCGAGGATGTTTATCTATTCAGAACTTTGATAGTGGGGTTTCTGCTGATTGGATTAGGCGTTACCCTGCTGTATCGGAAAATTAAAAGAGTTGGGTCGTTGTCAAAGATCCCCAGAAACTGCCCAATTTGATTGAAATGGTGGGCAGAGCCGTTGGAACTCAGACTGCGCATATTAACCGCACTATGGAATCCATCACGGAGAAACTAACGGCTTTGCGAAATGAGGTAAATCATCAGAGATACATTGTTCTTTCCAGCTGTAGCTTATCATCCTGTGTCCACTTGTGGTGGTCGCTTGTCATGGAATGCACATCACTGATCAGAGTCTTCATAGTGGGTCTCAACAGTACATGCCGGCTCTGGTAAGAGGGCATCTTGGCATTCCCTGACTGTCGGTAGTCTCTGACCTCTGTGATGACACAGCCACGTTGGAAAATGTTTACTTGTGAAATTCTAGAAGGTCTACAAGAATAGGAGGCAGCTCCTCAGCATCCAAATTGTCCAGCAACTCTCCTTCTTCATATGAAAGCCGAATCGTCTCTGAATTTTTGCCTCTAAGCATGAGTGAATATCCTTCATTTCCAGGGTATAGATTGACCACGAGGCAAGACAATGGTTCCTGTGAGACCAGCTTATCTAGTAGATTCACATTTCTCATAAGGTTCTTTATCTCAGGCTCTTTTTCACACTCCTCAGTGTACAGTTCAAAGTTTCTGATACAAGGACTTCCTCCCACTAGACGAGACCCTTCTCCTAGCTGGTCGTTGATGAGCACTTTCAACAATGTACTCAGCCCGATCCAATGCATATTCTACGACTTGTTGCATTGTGGTCCAGCACCAGTTAATCTGTGGCCGGAAGCGATGCTGTCCTTACCCAAAAAGTGGCTCATCCACTGACAGCCCATTCAATCCCAAACAAGACGCATGTTCCCAGCTCAGAAATGCAAAGCAATAAGCAAAAATCAGTCCTCCAGTGCCTTAAATGAAAAAAAAAATAAAATAAAAAATAAAAAAATGTAGAGGGAGAAATACGGAAATCCCTTCCAGTCTTTCTTTGAGGAACATTGTTTTAAAATATTTCAATCATTTTCTCACACATTTGTTGACAGACTGGAGATCCTCTGATTATATTTACTCCTCAAAGACTCAGCCTTCATTAGATACTGCTTTTGTCCCCGATCATAATAATATTGACTGCTCATATCCATTCATAAACTTCTCTATAGCTTGTGGCTGCTTGTATTTTCCGGAGAACCCCCACCTCTGCTCTGGAAAAACTCAGAAGGCAGATGGAGCACTTCACAGCCTCAGATGAACCTGTAGTGACACGTCCATGAGCTCAGAAATACACAGGGGAGGGGAAGACTTAAAAAACATGTATACATAGGGAAAGAAATATTGGATTAACGGTTTTGCTCAAAGATTTAAACATGGTAACTCGGTGCTGCTGAACCAGGAAGCTTTACTGCTACAGTCCCATTGGCACTCCAGTGGCATTCACTTACATCTTTTCTCATTATAATACTTTAAAGATAATGTATCCTCCGACAGGACTGGACTAGCGATGTGTGATTTTTTTGTGTGTTTACTTTCTTAGTATATTTCTTTGGTGCTACAGATATCAACACTCCACTGGAAATCTGCTCGAACACGTTCCACCATCCCGTATCAGAGGAACCTGTGGGGACGTGTCCTCCACACAATAAAAACAAATGGTTGTGCGCCCCCTTTGAAATGCAGTGCAGAGTACATTCTACAGCTTATCTATCTGTGCACCAAGGAAGACGATCTCATACACTGGGTGTGGTGCGGTGGAGGTGTCTGTGCCTGTTGACTTTTAAATGTAGCCTGGGGTTTGGTTTACGTTGTTTTCACTGGTTGGGGCAGGATAAGAACCAATAAAAATAAGAAGAATAAGGAGATTTGCACTTTATGAGGTACACCGTGTTAGTACCAGGTTAGCCTTCAGAACTGCTGTGGTAGAAATATTTTGAATCATCTTTTAACCTGACTCATTCATTATTCATTCGTTAATTTTTCCTAACTGGTGCTTGATTTCATAAGAGGTGTGTCCCAATACTTTTGTCCATATAGTGTGTTTGTCACCAGATTTTTGAAGACACTTTTTTGGATTCTTACAATGCAACTCAAATAGTGATTCATCAGTCCACAGAACTCTGACTTAAACTTTCCATTTTCCGACAGGATCTTCATTTTGTCCTTGATGTAAACCTGCATTAGACGACCATCTGCTTAATGTTCTTCTCCAAAGACTCTTATTTTTGAGAACTGTAAATTTCAGCAGGTGGTTACCTCTGCTTGATGAATCTCTGTTCCTGCAAGGTGTTGACCCATTCTCTTAATAGCCGATAGTGAAGCAGAGATTTGCTGTACAAGACCAGCTGTGCCTGATATGTTGCTTGTTGTTGATCAGATCTTCTCCCTTGTTTACTTCAGGACTCACAAGCCTGCATACTGCTGATCTGTACCTGTAGATATCTGTCACTCCTGGTTCTGTGTAAGAGCTCGTTTCCAGGCTGGTGATGGATCAGGTGGGGCAGATTACTTACAATTACTTACTAACTAACGACTGATCTGGTAAGAAAGAAAACGAGACAAGAATATACTTTGGAAGATGTTGAACACCCAGGCATGTCAAATATTTAAATCTTTTCATAATTTTGTGTACCAGACTGTTTCCAGCTTCCCCCCGACAGTTCACATCAAATGATGACAGTTCAAATGGTGGCACTGGTCCCAGTAGGGCATCTTCTTACTTCTGTTCTTAGTTTCACCCAGGATTGTGTTTGTTATTAATTGTAATTAACTCACCTGTTGTTCATCTGTGCCTCCTGAGTCTGTTTTATCCTGTTACACCTGTTAGTGCAAACATAAGGAAGCATCAGACACAAAGATCTACAGTAAGTGATTCCTTCTCGTTCTTCTGTTCTATCCCACAGATACAGATTAGTGCATTAGCTGGTCCACAAGTTTTATTTCCCTTTGTGCATGAAGGTAAATGTAGGCTTATAACTGTAAGCAGTAGGTGGCGCCAAACTCCTGCAGCACTGTCCTGCCCGTGTAACATTCATTCATTCATTCATTCTTTCACTGTCTTATCTGCTTAATCCTGCACAGGGTCGCGGGAGAGCTGGTGCCTAACCGGCAGCATAGGGCTCAAGGCAGGAACAGCCCTAGACAGAGACAACCCACCGTAGCCATACAACATCCACAGACTGATATACTGTTATAAGAGGAAGGAAGCCTCACAATTAAAGCAGTTTGTGGTTTTATTTAATCAGTCAACATCAGTTCAATAAAGTAGAAAAATAGCTCCATGTATATCTGAGTATTTACAAAGCTTTGTATAAAGAACATGTTAAACTGGTCATAGGGACAGAACTGTGCCTAAAAATAAGCCTGTAAAACATTAAATAGTTTAAATTATTTAACACTAAAGTGGGCGTTACTCTGCCATGAATGAGAAATGAAGAACAAATTGACACTAAAGAGTTTTTTAATTAATTGCATTCATTTTGTTTATGCTAATGTAACTGATGCATTTACTAATACATACTTTTGTTAGGTTATACATTCATAGCTGTGTTAGCTGTGAGCTATTAGCTGTATCAGTCACAGAAATGTGTGGAAAAATAAGAACCGCAAATAATAATAATAATAATAACAATAATTAGAGGAAGTATGAGGGAAAACAATATGCAGTGCTTTTTAAGCACTCTATAAAAAGACCATGTGACCATGGTAATGTCCAGCCAACGTCCATATCAGGCAGTGACCTGTTTCACAGAATCCATTGCAGTCCTTAAACAGCACTTACTTGTAGTTTATGAAGCCTGTGGAACCGAGCAGCATCCATCAGTCATCACTTCAGAGTCTGGATCGTTATGAAGCACTGGCCTTCCCCAGCTGGATGTCGTAGGTGACCATGTGGAAGCTGTCCCAGGAGTACAGCCTCTGCCTGGCTGTGCTGTAGTCCATCATGCTGCTGTGGAAGGGCACCTCCACCACTTTGCTCTGCCTGCTGTCCGTGTGGAAGGAGAAGCTGATGCTGGTGCTGTTGGAGCTGTAGCTGTAGCCTCTGTGTACAGCCGGCCACATGCCATAAAAGCTTTAGCCACCTTCTTCTTCTGGATGTTGGTCTCCCAGCTCCTGATCACCTTCAGGCTTTCAGGATCCAGCAGTCAGATCATGATGGCACCTGAGCCTTCTTGGTGCTGTAGATGGCCCACAGTCCTTTCTCATCTGCAGCTGGTCGATGTCGGTGTAGCTGCCCCAGGAATATGGGTACTGGCTCTGAAAGCTGGCATGTGGGAGCTGCCTTCAGGTGGTGATCCTCTCTGCAGTGAGGTCATAATGCAGCAGCAGGGCTGCTCTGGCTCTGATAGTACAGTGAGCCCCGGTACACGGTGGCCCCGGTGTTCTCCATCGACTCTGGAAGAAACAGAACCTTCATGGGGAAGCCTGACCGAGCTGTTCCAGGTTTCATAGTGGTGCTGCTGTCGTACGTCTTCACCCACAGCATCTATAAACCACACTGTTTCTCAGCCGTATGGGGAGTCTGGAGACTCGGGGACCTGGAACCAGACGCGGATTTTTCTGGGAAATGTTTAGGTTTGATTTTTGTTTTATTACTATTAATTTGTGTGTATTGAGGTATTAGAGTATCATTTTATGGTGGAGTGCAGTGAAGTGTGCTTTAGCTGTGATTTTGTCATTATTTGGGGTTACTTTCTGTTTACTATGTTTTAGCAGCATGCATAGATATACATATTTTTATCTATGGCACCGTGGTGTGCAGCATGGAGCAGGAAGCGCTAACTGCGAGGATTGAAGGCATGCAGAGCACACGAGTGAAGTGGAGAACTGCTACATGCAACAAAATAGTCTTTTATAGGAACAGAGAGCGACTGAGTGTGACTGAGTGCGAGGTTGTGAGAGTTCCAATGGAAGTACGATTGTGCGGCGATGACAGGGGACACACAACCGGGCCACACAATACCGGCGAGTTCCTGCAGTCTCTGGGTGGTGATTATGGTCACTGTCCCAAATTTCTTGACATGTCTTGTACATTACACTGTTGATGCTGTTTCCATCTAACAGTATGTTAAACACCTACAGTCACCAGTTTAGCACCAAATCCATTCTATGTTAAAGATAATCAAATCAGACTTATTAAGTGTTGATTGAAAGTTGTTATATACAGTGGGGCAAAAAAGTATTTAGTCAGCCACTGATTGTGCAAGTTCTCCTACTTAGAAAGATGAGAGAGGTCTGTAATTTTCAACATAGGTACACTTCAACTATGAGAGACAAAATGAGAAAAAAATCTAATTGACCAAATACTTATTTCCACCATAATTTACAATTAAATTATTTAAAAATCCTACAATGTGATTTCCTGGATTCTTTTTTCCTCATTTTGTCTCTAATAGTTGAAGTGTACCTATGATGAGAATTACAGACCTCTCTCATCTTTCTAAGTAGGAGAACTTGTACAATCAGTGGCTGACTAAATACTTTTTTGCCCCACTGTATCTTTGTAAGCTTGAACTGGTCGGTGCATGAACATACAGGTGTGTGTGAGTAGTTGGACTGGTTTTCTGCTTCTGGAGAAACTGAAAGGAATGCAGAAGTGTTAAAGAGTAGAGTGACGAGTGAGTATTTTCATTTTAGCTCTACACATCCAGCGCTGTTATAAGCTCACAAAGTGCATTCAGTTCTAATCAGAGCTTTAAAACAGAACAAGTAGCTGTGGAACATTCTGCTGTAGAAATGATAAAGTGTCTTTCAGGGATGAAGTTTCTCCGTGTGACTCTGCTGATTCTCTGCAGCTCTATGGAATCCAAATCAGGTAATAATCTCCATGATGTGTCTGTCTGTGCTGTCTGGCTGTACTTTGTACATACGTGTGTTTGGTAAGATTCACATTTACAGAGCATGGCTGGGTAACCTGAAGGAGTTTTAGGATTTAATTTCTGTAGGTCCTGCATTGTTCTAGTGGAGATAGATTTGATTTTTCTTGTTTCTGATGTACCGTATGATAAATGTAACTTTTCTGCATCTGTTTAACATGAAGTGAATTCTTTTTGTATTTTTCTAAGTAGTTAAACTAAAGCATGTGAGATTAAACACAGTAACTGAGTCACATAGGGAATTATTGAGTGGAATTTCATACAGGATAAGATTTCCAAAGTTCTATTCCAAAGTTCTATAAGATGCATCTCCATTATACCAGACTTATTTACTACAGCTGGGCTTTCAGAAATTCTTTCAGTGTTTAAAAATGTAGAATAAAAGCTGTAGGACCAGTCAGAAGGAGGGTGAGGGAAAGCTTACAAGGAACCACGAGCTACAAAATGAGCAGAAACCAAAGCCACACCCACCCACTGTCAGGCAAAGGGCATGATCACTGGTACTGGGTTATTGGGCATAGGTTTTATTTGTTATCAACAACGACGAAATATCAATTTCATATTACTGATTGTGCCAAAAGGAAAATTTGTGGGGGGAAAACCCATGTATGAGGATTCATTAGTGAGAACCACATATTGACTATTGTTAGATCTGTTTACTTTCCTGTTTAAACAAGTTACATGTATAATAATTTACTGTTGTTCATTTGTTTCTTACCCACAATGCAGAGGATTTTCTGGTGGTTGGTCCAGATGCTCCTCTTGTTTCTGTAGTCGGTGAAGACTTGGTTCTGCCCTGTTCTATCCAACCCAACACCAGTGCTGTGGACCTGAGAGTCGAGTGGTCCAGAAGAGATTCAGCGGACACTGTTGTTCATCTCTATGAGGATCATAAAGACAGAAATGAAAATCAGAATCAGCTCTACAGAGGAAGAACATCACTGTTTAAAGAGGAGCTACAGAAAGGAAACACTTCCCTCAGACTCTCAGTGCTCCGACGCCATGATGAAGGAGATTACAAGTGTCTGGTTTTTGCCGGATCCTGGTTTGATTACACTACTGTTCATGTCACCGTTGAAGGTAATCAGAACTCACCAAAATAAATTTCCTTACATTTCCCTACCAGAGTGTTCAGTGTGTGTTACAGTTACTTAATAATTAATGATCACAATGGTCATTTAAAATGATTTGTAACTTACTATAATTGTACTTGGGTTCATTTCTAGATAAAGTCCTTCATGGTAGGAAGATTGTTCTCAGCATTTCAGCTTTAGCCTTTGCTGTTGGACTGATAATAACTGGGGATTTTCATCATAAGAAAGGTAATAGTTCAGTTACTTTATCTAACAATGTGTCATGTATAAATTATAATTATATTTAAATTCTAGTCATTCCCATTCCTACAGTCAGTAGTAGTTAGTTGTTGTTCTGATTGGTGACTCTGATTAACTAAACCTCTTTCTGTAAAGAGGACATCTTGAATGATGGAGTTAATGAAGAATGGGAGATGATCTCAGCCCCTCCCTCTGCACATCTCTCCCTCAGTATAGAAAACAGGAATTAATTTAAGAATTTGTTTAAATTAAGACACAGAGCTAAACTACAGCTATGAAACATCATTTATAAAATATTTTATTTGTGTAATACTTACAGTTCATCTTTAAAGCTGCTCTGAGTTTAGTTTGGATCAGAGAATGGCTCACAGGAACAGATTTTATATAGATTGTGGCACCTCTATAACCCACACCTCCAAACTCATCTCATGTTTCTGAAGTTTGGAGTTTCTTAGCTCAGTGGTTCACATACGTTTTTCAGTCCTGGACTTTTAAACTTATAAACATAATGAATGAACTGATCACTGATCCGCTGAGATGAAGCATTTCCTGGATCTAATCAGCCAGCTGAGATTCCAACTCAAATCCTGCTGTTTGACATCATTTGATGCTTTGGCTCTCTGCTAGAAATTCACACTGACCAGGTGCAGAATTTAGAATAAACTCTTTCTAATTCTCAAATGATCAAGCCTAGTATTTTAATCAAACCCTCTGGCAGATGATGAAGTGTTATTCTGAGCAGGATCAGTGGCTACAGGCTTCAGTAAATAAACTGATCCTGGTTCAGCACATTAGCTTCTGGCTTTCAGACAGCAAAAGTGACCCAGGAAGCCGAAAAACACCAGACTTGGTCCAAGAGCTCCAGCCTCACCTCCTCAGTGTGGATGTTTTTTATAGATCATTAATTTACTCTGATCAGGAGAACCAGCTCTCATGGACTAAATGGACTGACTTGGAATTCTTGTTCTTACTGATTAAATCAGTCTTTAAGCTCAGCTTCAGCTTATCCTGCACATCTTCCCATGCTTTCATAACCAAGAAAAGAATGGTGTGATAATGTGTGTATGAACACAAACAGGGGCTTTGGCTAAATGTTTGGAGTAATAGTGTAGAAGTGACTGAGGCTTTATGTGGGTTTGCTTCATTTCAGTAAATCTCACCTTAGCTTTAATGAGAACATCTAACATTCAGATTCTCCTAAAGCCTTAAGAAACTCCATCTTGAAAAATCACACACCGAACTCAGCTGTCCGCCATGTTTGTTTACATAAACAACCACACCCCCCAACTTTTTTGCCTTTTAAAACATACTTAGGATGTAAAATACTAAAAAAAACCTCCATAGTACTGATAAACTGCAGATAAAATCTCAGTAAAGGTTTGTCGCTTGCTCACGTCTCAACAACATCCATTAATTTCCAATGTAACCGGAGCTCAGTGTTCTTTAGCTGTTTACTCACTACAGAACACGAGATTTCATGTCAAGTCCACATGAGATCCCACCTAAGGGAGGGCTTTCATAAACCCTCCAGCTGTAACGTGTTCGCTATCCTTATGTTCTCATTGGTTAGTGGTTTTATTCAGCCAGTCACAAATAGCCAAGATCTGTGGTCTGCAGGAGGAACAGCCTGAGGTGACCTCTGTGAGCCCTTTCAGTGGTTTACAGCCCCTCCAATGAATGCTGCAGACCCTAAGCTTTAGAATGACCTGTCACAGGCCCGGTGCCGGCCGAGTGAAAAGGAGGGGATTTAATAGCCCAGGAGAGACAGTTGCTCACAGAAAGGGCTGCTCCTCACACTGCTTACTCTGATAAATGGCTAAATAACTCTAAAATGTAACCACGATTTGTTTTTGCTATCACAGAAGACATAAAAAAAACTTGCAACCTCTTGATTTATAGTGACAGGCTTCTTTTTATTTAGAGGTTATGGCCTATTTTGAGATGCCTGGTGACCAATACTACAAAAGCTGTGTAACTCTTGAATACTTTGTTGTATCTGTTACAAATTTTGGATTTAGCTTTGCAAGTTCCTAATGAAGCATAAAATGTACAGTATGGATAATTTTCCATCCCCAGCATCCACACACGCATTATAAACCCAAAAAATAAAAGGCGTTTTTTGTTTGACATGTTTTTTCTGTATTTGATGTTCTCAAATGGAACCTAAATAATGGAAATAGAAGCCTGGGGGTGAATAAATATTTTGGCCCAAGTGTTTCCGTCAATTTAATGATCATTGTGCTATATGTAAAACCTAAAATAATCAGTGTTTAAATTTAATAGTGCAAATCACTTGAAAATGAGCTTAAATTCGGATCTACAGGAAAGAGTTAAAAATTGTGAAATATCTTTTCAAAATCACAATTTATCCCATAATTTAAATATTATATCAGTATTAACTCAGTATTGTTATTTATTTAACTGAATTTTGAAGAAAAGATAAAATATTAATATTTTTCAGAGTATTTCAACACGAAGAAGAAATGTGCAGGTAAGAATTACTTATTCAATTTTACATTTGTGTGTGTGTGTGTGTTTGCTTGCAAATTCAGAGACAGTTGCACAGTTACAAATAAAGAGTTTTCCAGATACACACACTAACTCTGGAAACCACCCTGGAAACATGAAAGATACACACACACACACACACACACACACACACACACACACACACACACACACACACACTAAAAGCATCAGATTGTGTTTCTGGCAGTGGATGTGACTCTGGATCCTGATACAGCAAATCCTGAACTCATCCTGTCTGATGATGGAAAACAAGTGAAACATGGAGACAGACTACAGATTCTCCCTGTTACAGAAAAAAGGTTTTATTATGAACGTGCTGTTCTGGGTAAGCAGGGTTTCTCCTCAGGGAGATTTTACTATGAGGTTCAGGTCAGTGGGACTAAATGGATATTAGGAGTGGTCAGAGAGACCATTAGGAGGAAGTGGGGATTTAGAGAACGCCCTCAGGATGGATTCTGGACTGTGTGTCTGAAGAATGGGAATGTGTACAGAGCTCGTGCTGGTCCTGATGTTCCTCTCACTCTGAAACAGAAGGTGGAGAAGGTGGGAGTGTTGGTGGATTATGAGGAGGGTTTGGTCTCCTTTTATGATGTGGAGATCAGATCTCAGATCTACTCTTACACTGGTCAGTCTTTCACTGAGAAACTCTATCCGTACTTTAGAACAGGTAATAATGATGGAGGTACAAACTCAGAGCCACTGATCATCTTACCTGTTAATCACAGAGGAGAAATACCTGCTTAGATCTTCATCATCATCATCATCATCATCATCATCAGATTATTAACTGAATGTTAGCCTTTAGCTTGCGTTAGCACTTAGCAAATTGATAGCACTTAGCTCCCTGCTAGCCCTTAGCCTCACTGTAACCTTTGTTAGCTTTTAGCTTGTTTAAATCCTTAGCCTCTTATTAAAGTCTCAGTAGCTTTTATCACCCATTAGTACTTAGCTCCCTGCTAAACCTTGGGATCTTTTTAGCCTCTTGCCAGCCCTTCTAACGTCTTAGCACTTAAGACTTTTGCTAGCTTTTGTTAACTCTTAACTTTTAACCAATTATTATCCTTTAGCCTTTTGCTAGTACTTCGCAATTTATTAGCCCTATCTCATGTTAGCACTTACCACTTTCTTAGCACTTATTAACTCTTAGCCTCTTGTTAGCACTTACATTTGTTAGCATTTAGCCTATTTTTAACCCGTAACCTTTTGGAAGCACTTACTTTAGGCTTTAGCTTGTGTTAGTACTTTGTTAGCACTTAGCCTTTAATAGCCAAAACTCATGTTAGCATTTATCACTTCCCTAAGTCCTTATTAGCTTAGACTTTTGTTGGCTTTTAGCATTTGTTAGTACTTAGTAATTTACTAGCACTTAGCGTCTCATTAGTTTGTAGACTCTTGCTAGCACACAGCCTTTTGTTAATTGATTAGCTTTTCTCAGCCTCTGGTTAGCAATTAACTATTGTTAACTTTTACTTAGAACATACATTGCTAGCTGTTAGCTTCTTATTAGTTCATAGCCTCTTGTTAGCAATTAGCTTTTAACCCATTGTTATCTATTAGCCTCATGCTACCACTTAGCATTTTCTTAACCTAAACTCCTGCTAGCACTTTTGTAATGCTTAACTACCTATTAGCCGCTTGTTGGTTTTTAGCCTTTTGCTAATGCATAATTAGCATCTTTATTGAGATTCCCAAGTGCTAATGACCAAATCCTTGGGGCTGATTGTTGCTGAGAGTTTGAGCAGAAAAACCAATCCATCTCTGGGTGTAATGAGGAGGGCTGGTCATGTGATCAGTACTAATGGATCCCTTCCTCTTTATTATGATCTCATGGATCTTTATCTGTCAGATGGGAATAGAGTTTAGCTGAGGACTTTCTCTACGACTCTCCACTAAATTCTGCTCCTTCAGAAACATTTGGTTTTGTTAGAATCCCAACCCGTTCAGATTTACACACGGCCTCTGCTGCTTTATTCAGGAAGCTTCAGATTCTTCCTCTTTATGATGCTCATCTTCCTCTGATGTGGGTTTGTATTTATAAGGTATTATTCAAATGAAGGGAATATTCCAGAGCAGCTCAGGAATTATTTCTCCTGATTATTATTTATCTCCTTGTTAGCTTGAGTTTAATACAAGTTAGACTCATCCTTTATTTTTATCTTGTAATTCCAAACATGACTTTATATCACATGTAGCAGTGGATTGTTTCCATAAACCAGTGATGTCATCAATGTTCTATGGAATAAATGCTCTATAGTCCCTTTTGTAAATAGGTTGTTTGTGATTACTGACTATAATGATGAGTTAGATTTATACTCCCTTATTATCTCCATCATTAGCAATAGAGCAGGAATTAAACATTGGGATGCTTATTAAAGAGTCTGGATTGGTAGGTTTCCTTCGGTTCTATCTTCCTTAGTTTCTGTATTTTGTGAGGAACCTTCCAGCTCCATTTGTTACCCAACCAGTCCAGACTTCAGAGAACCACACAGATTTGAGCTGCACCTCATACAACATGCTGCTATTCTAACGGATATGAAATTAGCTTTACTCTAACTGATAGTGTACAAATGTAATATCCTACTGTACCGCGAGCGAGTGGAAGGCAGGAGACAAACGCGAGCTGAGGATTAAGGTAAAGCTGTTTATTTGACGTTTCTCAAGGCAGAAAAGGCACTGGGAGCTTGGTAAGGCATGAAACCTTGTGGCGAAGCGCCACACTGAGGTTTGCAGGCCACATATAACGAGGCAGGTAACGAGGCACAGGTGTTGCAATCAGTAGGCCGGGGATGAGGAATTCTGGAGCATGCGAGCATGGGGTCCGAGCTGGTCGTGGGCATGACACCTACTTAGTGCAGTAGTGGCGGTTTAAGATGCAGCCACTGCTGTGTTTCTCCAATGGTGTTACAGTTACACTATGATATGCTACTGATATTAGCAGCTATCTTTATGTAAGGTTAATAAGTATGTTCTGTATGTTTATAAGATAAAAGTCTAATTTAATTGTTAATAAAATAAATAAATATCACTGCAAATAGTATCTTCCTGGTTTGATTTGAGCTCAGTAACCATTTTCCCCTGGTGAGGATCAGGAGGTGGAATTTATTTAATATGATTATGGAACCTCAGTGATCTCTAACCTGCCTACTGGGAAGAGATAAGCAACTCTAAAGTTCAGACTGGATCCAGAAGTCATGAGCTGCTGCATCAGAGTCTGATCCCTGTAAGAAAGAAATGCAGACGATGTGGATCTTCTGAAAGACCTCCAGCATTTCACACCTTACTGGCCTGGATGGAGGTGCAGGGGGAAGCAGAGGCGTGGCTAACGGCTTGTGTTCAGATGTGGGCGGGGCTACATCATGATAAGTCATGTGGTGTCTGGGCAGGAAGCAGCAGCGTGGTAACCAGACACCTAGAGAGGAAATGACATCACTCTGATAGAGAAGGAAAAGAGCATCAGAACAACAAGGACAGAAAGCAGGAGGAATGTAAACAGAGATATAAATCCTTACCAGGGACAGAAGCCTTACCACATTAACTAGAGGCTCATAAATGTAACACCCTCTGATACTGATCGCTCTGGCACACCCCCTTGTGGAGAGGAAGGTCATGGCAGCCTTGTTTTTCTTCTTTATTTGTTCCTGGGGGGAGGGGGGTATCTGGTTGTGATATTTGGAGATATTTTGTGCCTCTATAACCTTTTTCATCTCAGTCTGTGGGGCAAAATACATGTGGAAACTTTTGGCTGTTTTAACTTTGATTATTGTCCTAACTGTGGAAGTGAGTTTGATATTGTGTACGGAGTTTCTGTAGTGTAGCTGTTTTACATTTGTTTGTGTCTTCTTTATGTCGATGAATAAATAAGGGAATTTTGGCACGGAGGCAGCTCCTGTGTGCACTACTGACCCAGTCTTACCTGACTCGAGGAACTCTAGGGAAATCTCCAGACGAGGAGAACACAGACAGATAGATAGATGATAAAGATCCAGAATGGAACACCGTGGATAGGACGGTACCCAGAGTTAAGGTAGGACAAGAGGAAACCTGGATTCAAGGAATGCTACATCAACTTACCCCAAAGCTCCATGGCACAGGTCCTCAGGGTGGCCAGAGGGTGAAGAGCCACTTCATTACAAGTCTGTTTAGTGCCTGTACATGTATGACAGACAAAATGTACAAACAGTGATGCAAACACTCCATGATCTGTAATTATTCATTATCAGTCAAGCCAGAAACTAATGCTACTCAGAGACTAACAAGAATGTTCTCAGATGGACATTAAGGTCTCATATAATAACAAATACTAAGAGTTTGAAGTTCACTTGAGAAAATTCCATACAAAGAGCAAGTACAGCAAAAGTGTAGAGGATAGAAGAGATATTGTCCTGGCTATTGATTGAAGAGCTGACTCTTAAGACTTCTGCAGAATGAAGAGAGACACTGGAACCTTCTGACTGGTGTAGGATCATCATTCCAGAAACTTCAGATCTGTCCTTGTGGGCATGGCTCAAACTCAGAGAAGGATGTACCAGGTGCCCTAAAGCTGAAGACCTGAGTTGGAGTACAGGTCTGCAGTTCTGATTGCAATATGTATAAGAAGCCCTGAGATTCAGTGACTCAGGCCAGTGATTTAGTGTACAGTAAAGAACAGGAGTGGACCAAGATCTGATCCCTGAAGAACACCTGTTGTAATCCCATGAGATCCCATGAGAGTGAATCTCACCATGATACCTGGTAGGATTGATCTTGTAAGTATGATTTAGACTCTTTGGTGTGTGTGTGTGACGCTACACTACACCACTACTGAACTTTGGAAACTAACTAATGAACTTTGGAGAATCTGCATTAAGAACAGTGGAGAATTACCACTGGACTGCTATGCTATGCTACACCGCTGGGCAGCTAGTCTTGGCAGGTGACAGGGTGAGGAGCTGAGCTTTAAACCAGGCACTTGGTGCTACCCTCTAAACCCGTGTTGGGATCCCTCTACAGGATAAGCAGTAAGAGGCAGTGTGTGGTCAGCGGGTGCCCCTCCAGTCCAGCTTGCTGTGTTATTTGTCAGTACCTGGTCACACAGGTGTGTATCTTACAGGAGTACACACACAATCTTCACCATGGGTCCAAAGAAAGCAGCTTTAACGTTGTGTAGGTCTCCTCAGTAAAGTATGGTAAAAAGGTTGTAGGCTAATCGAGCTCGTTAAAAATGTTTATTAATAAATAATCTATTGAATAAGAAATTGGAGTGTTTGTGTCTTCATCATTTTTAAAGGTGAATGTTCACCACAGAAGCTTCACTTTCAGAATCTCAAATTCTCTTATGGAGGCTCCCCATCATAGCTGCTAACATGGACATGGTTTGAACCTTTGAGATGGCTGTGGCACTGCATCAGGTACGAGTGACTCATAATCTCTGACTGGGACCTAAAATGTGTGCCTCAAACCCTTAAATTAAAGGAATACTCCAGCATGTATATCCTAATCTCTGTCTGCTACATGTGTAGGGTTAGAGTTAGACCAGTCAGACTGGCTACAAATCTAACAGTTAATGAAATACATTTGAATTATTTATCTGAAAGCTCTGAACAAGTGACTATATATCTACAGTAAACAATTCTAATATCGATGTAAACTGTTTTGTCCACTAGAGGGCGATGATGTATTTTAAATGTCAGACAACAAACTTTAAGAAATGTGAAAGTGAAAGCTCCAATTTGACATCACCTACGAAGATCAGCATTACCTGACTTATCCATAATACTATGGTTTGTACATTACACTAACTGTTTCTATCTAACAGTATGATGAACCAAATCCATTCCATGTTAAAGGGAACACAAGGGATTAATCTGTAAGGAAGGAGATCCAATCAGACTTTTTATGTGTTGATTGAAAGTTGTTGTTATATCTCTCTAAGCCTGAACTGGTCGGTGCATGAACATACAGGTGGGTGTGTGAGTAGTTTGGAATGGTTTCTCCTGCTTCTGGAGAAGAGAAACTGAAGGAATGCGAGAATTGTTTCAAGATGTATAGTGACCGCGTCGTGCTTACTTATATGTTCGCTTTGTCTATGTCTGGCGCCCCCGTGCGGACGGGTGGCCGCTCTTGTTCCTACAGAAAGCAGAAGTGTTAAAGATTAGAGTGACGAGTGAGTATTTCATTTTAGTTCTACACACCCAGCGCTGTTATAAGCTCATCAAAGTGCATTCAGTTCTAAATCAGAGCTTTAAAACAGAACAAGTAGCTGTGGAACATTCTGCTGTAGAAATGATAAGTGGTCTTTCAGGGATGAAGTTTTCTCCGTGTGTGACTCTGCTGATTCTCTTCAGCTCTATGGAATCCAAATCAGGTAATAATCTCCATGATGTGTCTGTCTGTGCTGTCTGGCTGTACTTTGTACATACGTATGTTTGGTAAGATTCACATTTACAGAGCATGGCTGGGTAACCTGAAGGATTTTTAGGATTTAATTTCTGTAGGTCCTGCATTGTTCTAGTGGAGATGGATTTGATTTTTCTTGTTTCTGATGTACCGTATGATAAATGTAACTTTTCTGCACCTGTTTAATTTGAAGTGAATTCTGTTTGTATTTTTCTAAGTAGTTAAACTAAAGCATGTGAGATTAAACACAGTAACTGAGTCACATAGGGAATAATTGAATTGAATTCCATACAGGATAAGATTTCCAAAGTTCTATAAGATGAATCTCCATTATACCAGACTTATTTACTACAGCTGGGCTGTCAGAAATTTCTTCAGTGATTAAAAAGGGAGAATAAAAGCTGTAGGACCAGTCAGAAGGAGGGTGAGGGAAAGCTTACAAGGAAACACCAGCTACAAAATGAGCAGAAACCAAACCCACACCCACCCACTGTCAGGCAAAGGGCATGGTCACTGGTACTGGGTTATTGGGCATAGGTTTTATTTATTATCAATACTAAGAAATACCAATTTCATATTCCTCATTGTGCCAAAATGAATGAGCCATTTGTGGAGGAAAAAGGCCAGGTATGAGGATTCATCTGTGAGAAAAATATATTGACTATTATTTGATTTGTCTGCTTTCCTGATTAAACAAGCTACATGTGTAATAATTTACTGTTTGTTCATTTGTTTCTTACCCACAATGCAGAGCGTTTTGCAGTGGTTGGTCCAGATGCTCCTCTTGTTTCTGTAGTCGGTGAAGACTTGGTTCTGCTCTGTTTTATCCAACCCAACACCAGTGCTGTGGATCTGACAGTCCAGTGGATCAGAGTAGATTTAAAGAACTCATTAGTTCATCTCTATGAGGATCATAAAGACAGAAATGAAAACCAGAATCAGCTCTACAGAGGAAGAACATCACTGTTTAAAGAGGAGCTACAGAAAGGAAACACTTCCCTCAAACTCTCAGTGCTCCGACGCCATGATGAAGGAGATTACAAGTGTCTGGTTGATGATGGATCCTGGTTTGATGACACTACTTTTCATGTCACCGTTGAAGGTAATCAGAACTCACCAAAATTAATTTCCTTACATTTCCCTACCACAGTGATCAGTGTGTGTTACAGTTACTTAATGATTAATGATCACATAGTTGATTTAAAATGATTTGTAACTTACTATAATTGTACTTGGGTTCATTTCTAGATAAAGTCCTTCATGGTAGGAAGATTGTTCTCAGCATTTCAGCTTTAGCCTTTGCTGTTGGACTGATCGTTGCTGTTGGACTGATAATAACTGGGGATTCTCATCAAAAGAAAGGTAATAGTTCAGTTACTTTATCTAACAATGTCTCATGTTTAAATTATACTTATAATTCTATTTAAATTCTAGTCAGTACCAGAACCCCCTGCAGTCAGTAGTAGTTAGTAGTTGGTGTTTGTTGTTGCTCTGGTTGGTGACTCTGATTCCTTTTGATGAACTAAATCTCTCTCTATAAAGAGGACATTTTGAATGATGGAGTTAATGAAGAATGGGAGATGATCTCAGCCCCTCCCTCTGCACGTCTCTCCCTCAGTATAGAAAACAGGAATTAATCTAAGAGTTTGTTTAAATTAAGCCACAGAGCTAAACTACAGCTATGAAACATCATTTATAAAATATTTTATTTGTGTAATACTTACAGTTCATCTTTAAAGCTGTTCTGGATTTAGTTTGGATCAGAGAATGGCTCACAGGAACAGATTTTATATAGATTGGGGCACCTCTATAACCCACACCTCCAAACTCATCTCATGTTTCTGAAGTTTGGAGTTTCTTAGCTCAGTGGGTCACATACATTTATCAGTCCTGGACTTTTAAACTTACAAACGTAATGAATGAACTGATCACTGATCCGCTGAGCTGAGATGAAGCATTTCCTGGATCTAATCAACCAGCTGAGATTCCAACTCAAATCCTGCTGTTTGACTTCATTTGATGCTTTGGCTCTCTGCTAGAAATCCACACTGACCAGGTGCAGAATTTAGAATAAACTCTTTTCTAATTCTCAAATGACCAAGCCTAACATTTTAATCAAACCCTCTGGCAGATGATGAAGTGTTATTCTGAGCAGGATCAATGGCTACAGGCTTCAGCAAATAAACTGATCCTGGTTCAGCACATTAGCTTCTGGCTTTCAGACAGCAAAAGTGACCCAGGA
The DNA here is from genome assembly GCA_025084515.1 of Ancistrus triradiatus. Taxonomy (NCBI): domain Eukaryota; kingdom Metazoa; phylum Chordata; class Actinopteri; order Siluriformes; family Loricariidae; genus Ancistrus; species Ancistrus triradiatus. Next base: position 44,049 of record JAJAGP010001088.1, on the reverse strand, counting down.
AGCTGAGAAACACCAGACTTGGTCCAAGAGCTCCAGCCTCACCTCCTCAGTGTGGATGTTTTTTATAGATCATTAATTTACTCTGATCAGGAGAATCGGCTCTCATGGACTAAATGGACTGACTTGGAATTCTTGTTCTTACTGATTAAATCAGTCTTTAAGCTCAGCTTCAGCTTGTCCTGCACATCTTCCCATGCTTTCATAACCAAGAAAAGAATGGTGTGATAATATGTGTATGAACACAAACAGGGGCTTTGGCTAAATGTTTGGAGTAATAGTGTACAAGTGACTGAGGCTTTATTTGGGTTTGCTTCATTTCAGTAAATCTCACCTTAGCTTTAGTGGGAACATCTAACATTCAGATTCTCCTAAAGCCTTAAGAAACTCCTTCTGGAAACTTCTTGGCTAAACTAGACGTCCTAAAATAGGATTTATTTTATCTCTTTTTGATGTGACAAACCCCTTACTGCAGAAGCGCCCCCTTGTGAACCCGCGGGCATTATCAGAAGTTAAATTCCTAATAACTTAAAACATTCTTAATACACAGTCCAAAACACAAACTCAAAATATTTAACACTATTATGACTACCTGCATACCGATTTTCAACCTTCTACATGCAGCCATTCGCCAGAAATCATATACCAAACACAGCTGTCCGCCATGTTGTTTACATAAATAACCATACCTCCCCAACTATTTTGCCTTTTAAAATATACTTAGGATGTAAAATAACTTTTGATTTTATCATAGAAAATTCACTTACTGTCTAAACAACTAGATGATACCGTTAAACCCCAGATAAAATGTCAGTAAAGTCCTTTTGTTGCTTTCTCACGTCGTCCCATAAACATCCATTCATTTCCAATGTAACCGGAGCTCAGTGTTCTTTAGCTGTTTACTCACTACAGAACGTGAGATTCCGTGTAAAGTCCACATGAGATCCCACCTAAGGGAGGGCTTTCATAAACCCTCCAGCTGTAACGTGTTCGCTATCCTTATGTTCTCATTGGTTAGTGGTTTTATTCAGCCAGTCACAAATAGCCAAGATCTGTGGTCTGCAGGAGGAACAGCCTGAGGTGACCTCTGTGAGCCCTTTCAGTGGTTTACAGCCCCTCCAATGAATGCTGCAGACCCTAAGCTTTAGAATGACCTGTCACAGGCCCGGTGCCGGCCGAGTGAAAAGGAGGGGATTTAATAGCCCAGGAGAGAGAGACAGCTGCTCACGTGTAACCTCTTGATTTATGATGACAGGCTTCTTTTTATTGTATTTTTAGAGGTTATGGCCTAATTTGAGACGAATGGTGATCAATACTAAAAAATCTGTGTAACATTTTAATGAATCTGTTCCAGATTTTAGACTTAGCTTTACAAGTCCTTGGTGAAACATAAAATTTACAGCATGGATCATTTTCCATCCTCAGTATCCACACACATTAATTGTTTTTCTTTTGTTTATTTGTTTGTTTTTTTGACAGTTTTTCTGCATTTGTTGTTCTCAAATGGAACCTAAATGATGAAAATAGAAGCCTGGAGGTGAATAACGGTTTTGGCCCAAGTGTGTACTTCAATTTAAGCCCGGAATGATCATTGTGCTATGTGTAAAACCTAAAATAACCTGTGTTTAAATGTAACAGTATAAATCGCTTGGAAATGAGCTTAGATTCAGATCTGCAGGAAAGAGCTAAAAATTGTGAAATATCTTTTGAAAATCACAATTTATGCCATAATTTACATATTATATCAGGATTACCTCAGAACTGTTATTTATTTATACTGAATTTTGATGAGCTGATAAAATATGAATCTTTTTCAGAGTATTTCAACACGAAGAAGAAACATTCAGGTAAGAATTACTTTTTATATTTTATCCCTTGTATAGTGCAGTTTAGTGCGTGTGTGCATGTGTGCATGTGTGCGTGTGTGCGTGTGTGCGTGTGTGCGTGTGTGCGTGTGTGTGTGTGCGCGCGCACACACATATTCAGAGATAGCTGCACAGTTTTGATTACATACACTCAGCCTTCCTGCAAACATGGAATATATACATTGTATTTCTCTCTCTCTCTCTCTCTCTCTCTCTCTCACACACACACACACACACACACACACACACACACACACACACACACACACACTAAAAGCATCACATTGTGTTTCTGGCAGTGGCTGTGACTCTGGATCCTGATACAGCAAATCGTTACCTCATCCTGTCTGATGATGGGAAACAAGTGAGATGTGGAAACAGACTGCAGGATCTCCCTGTTACAGAAAACAGGTTTTTTAATTATCGTGCTGTCCTGGGTAAGCAGGGTTTCTCCTCAGGGAGATGTTACTATGAGGTTCAGGTCAGGGGGAAAACTAGTTGGGTATTAGGAGTGGTCAGAGAGTCCATTAGGAGGAAGAATTACATTACAGAACGTCCTCAGAATGGATTCTGGACTGTGGGTCTGATTAATGGGAATGAGTACGAGGCTCATGCTGGTCCCTCCGTTCCCCTCAGGCTGAAGCAGAAGGTGGAGAAGGTGGGAGTGTTGGTGGATTATGAGGAGGGTTTGGTCTCCTTTTATGATGTGGAGATCAGATCTCAGATCTACTCTTACACTGGTCAGTCTTTCACTGGGAAACTCTATCCATTCTTTTATACAGATGATAAATCAGAGCCACTGATCATCTTACCTGTTAGTCATAGAGGAGATACACCTCCTTAGATCTTCATCATCATCATCATCATCATAATCAGCATAATTAGCCACTTGTTAACCTTTAGCTTCAGTTAGCATTTAACAAATTGATAGCACTTAGCTCCCTGTTAGCCCTTAGCCTCACCGTAGCCTTTGTTAGCTTTTAGCTTGTGTAAATCCTTAGCCTCTTATTAAAGTCTCAGTAGCTTTTATCAGGCATTAGCACTTAGCTCCCTGCTAAACCTTGGGCTCTTTTTAGCCTCTTGCTAGCCCTAACGTCTTAGCACTTAAGACTTTTGCTAGCTTCTGTTTGCGCTTAACTTTTAACCCATTATTATCCTTTAGCCTCTTGCTAGTATTTAGCCTTTTGTTAGCCGTATCTCATGTTAGCACTTAGCACTTTTTAGCACCTCCCTATTAGCCTCGTTAGCACTTAAATTTTTTGTTAGACATTTGTTAGCATTTAGCCTGTTTTTAACCCTTAACCTGTTAGCTCATGTGAGAACTTAGCACTTTGTTAACACGTAGCATTTTTATAACCATAACTCATGTTAGCATTTAGCACTTCTCTTAGTCCCTATTAGCTTAGCCTTTTGTTAGCTTTTAGCATTTCTTAGTACTCAGTAATTTACTAGCACTTAGCTCGTTATTATCTCTTAGACTCTTGCTAGCACTAAGCGTTTTGTGAATTGATTAGCTTTTATCGGCCTCTGGTTAGCAATTAGCCATTGTTAACTTTTACTCAGAACACTGCTAGCACTTAGCTCCTTATTAGCGCTTAGCTTCTTGTTAGCACTTAGCGTTTAGCCCATCGGTATTGATTAGCCTCATGCTAGCACTTATTTTTTAAACCTAAACTCCTGTTAGCACTTCTGTAGGGTTGCCAACTTCTTCAACCCCCAATTAGGGACACTTTCCTCCAGGTGTGTTCACATGTGCGTATATATATATATATATATATATATATATATATATATATATATATATATATATATATATATATTTTGTTTGTTTGTTTGTTTGTTTTAATATAAAATGTATTCATTTTATGCATTTTCAGAAAATGAATTGTGAAAGCTTTCACAAATCAGAAAGTGCCTACACATAACACACAGTATGTAAATAACTGCCTATTAGACAGAATTATATCTGTGATAGTTTCCAGAACTGATGGAGGGTAACTGTAACCTGTGCTGATTCTCTATATGATCCGTTTCTGAAGTTCTATGGCTGCTTGGACGGTTTATGGGGAGTTAAATTAAAGGCTTAATTATTTCGCGTGTTATCATGTTCCGTCCTCACGGTTTATACGAGCTTCACAGTTTCACAAATCAGCCTGGTCACCTTACTGCAGGTATCAGGAATCTAATGGTTACCTTTAGAAGTTATAAGCTTTTGAAAATAAAGCCCTAAAATGTAATGACGAATGATTTCACTTTAGATGATGGCGTCACCTGAATTCACAAATCAGGACGAGCCAAATGTAGCATTAATCACAGTTTAAGGTGACTTTGTCACGGAATGGGAGACGAAAAAAGCTCCGAATCACAACCGCAAGCCAACTTTACTGCGGTTGGCCTTTTGGCTTCCCGCTCTTTTTTTATAGTCGCAAAGTCTTTTTTATTTACAGGTTCACTGCTCATTTTGACAGCATAAGGCTCCGCTCACATACACACACACACGCACACACACACGCACACACGCACGCACGCACGCGCACACACACACACACACACACACACACACACACACACACTGGTCTGTCACTAACGGAGCTACTACACCCGGGAGTTTGTATCAGTTTTGGAGCGTTATTGGCCAATGAGGCTGTGACTGGAATCCGGGACTGGAGCTGTCCCTGAAGGGACAAATCAAAATTGCCCATAAATCGGGATGTCCCGGACAATATGGGACGGTTGGCAACCCTACACTTCTGTAATGCTTAGCTACCTATTAGCGTTAGGTGCTTGTTGGTTTTTAGCCTTTTGCTAATGCATAAATAGCATCTTTATTGAGATTCCCAAGTGCTAATGACCAAATCCTTGGGGCTGATTGTTGCTGAGAGTTTGAGCAGAAAAACCAATCCATCTCTGGGTGTAATGAGGAGGGCTGGTCATGTGATCAGTGCTAATGGATCCCTTCCTCTTTATTATGATCTCATGGATCTTTATCTGTCAGATGGGAATAGAGTTTAGCTGAGGACTTTCTCTATGACTCTCCACTAAATTCTGCTCCTTCAGAAACGTTTGGTTTTGTTAGAATACCAACCCGCTCAGATTTACACACGGCCTCTGCTCCTTTGTTCAGGAAGCTTCAGATTCTTCCTCTTTATGATGCTCATCTTCCTCTGATGTGGGTTTGTATTTATAAGGTATTATTCAAATGAAGGGAATATTCCAGAGCAGCTCAGGAATTATTTTTCCTGATTATTGTTTAGCTCCTTGTTAGCTTGAGTTTAATACAAGTTAGACTCATCCTTTATGTTTATCCTTTAATTCCAAACATGACTTTTATATCACATGTATCAGTGGATTGTTTCCATAAACCAGTGATGTCATCAATGTTCTATGGATGTAAATGCTCTATAGTCCCTTTTGTAAATAGGTTGTTTGTGATTACTGACTATAATGATGAGTTAGATTTATGCTCCCTTATTATCTCCATCATTAGCAATAGAGCATGAATTAAACATTGGGGTGCTTATTAAACAGTCTGGATTGGTAGACTTCCTTCGGTTCCATCTTCCTTAGTTTCTGTATTTTGTGAGGACACTTCCAGCTCCATTTGTTACCCAACCAGTGCAGACTTCAGAGAACCACACAGATTTGAGATGCACCTCATACAACATGCTGCTATGCTAACGGATATGAGATTAGCTTTACTCTAACTGATAGTGTACAAATGTAACATCCTACTTTTCTGTCCAGACACGGCTCACCCTGAATTATCAGGCATGCAGATTGTTAGCGTTTGAAGGATATGCTGAATTAAGCTATTTAAACTCTGGTTGTGAATGGCCATAAATATGTGGACACCTAAACATGACATCCTGTTATGCTTATGGAACATCCTCCTACAAATTGTTTCTGTTTTTTGAACTATTACTACAGACGTATTTGTCTAGATAAATTGGTTTCATTGTTACTTTTATCATCTAAGCCACCCAACCAGGTCTGGTCCCTTCATTATAACATTTAGGGATTTTCCTTTCCACTGCCACACTAGGTTTGCTCAATTTGGGATTGGCCTTCGATATTAGAAGATAATCTAAAATTATAAAGCTACTTTGAGACAATGCTCCCTTGTAAAAAGCACTCTAGAAATAAATCTGACTTTGACCTGACTCCCTGTGTATTTAATTACAGTTTATATTAACAGTTGGACTAATGTTAGATCCCTACTGATCCAGACTCACTGCTTCCTGGTCTCTCTTCCTGAATATTGTTTTATTAACAGTTTTATTAGTCACTCAGGACAGCTGGAAGTGAGTTTATATAACAGAATCTGCCCACATGATTGATCACCCTCCACAAACACTGTAGATCAGCGCTGTTCCATTACATTACAGCACAGCCCAGACTGAGTTCACAAATGGTTCCAGATGAGAATCCATAATCTGCTTACAAAGCCATGTTTGGATTAACAGACCCAGTAGCTACTCTCCAAACAACAGACGTCCCTGGGTACATTTGTAATGTTCGCTGTAGGACGTTTCTAGACCTATTTAGAACTAATGGAATGTTCCCAAACGTCCATTATGTTAACTCGAATAACATTATTTTTATAACTTTTAGTGAACATCTAGTGAATGTCCAGATCTTATTCCCTGACAGTTATTTATCACGGTGCTGGCATGTTTGTGGAAACTACAAGTACACTTTAACTTTATACTTCAACACGATATGTCAACACGGCCGCCATATTGGTCCAGGAAAGACTGGCTTGTAAAGAAACACCAGTGAATGGAGGAGCTGTGTTATTTTCATTAAAATGTACAATAAACGAGTTATTTCTCAACCAGTCTGCATTCTGTTTTTTATAACAGTGAAACCCCAGCATAATATTGGTCTGTAAATACAATAAGACGTAGTCTAATAAATAATATAATAGATTAACAATAATAGTATAATACAGTATATAAAATAGTGAATACTATATTGTACAACTATTATATTACTATTTATACTACATATACTATGTATTAGTGCTAATCTATTACTGTTATTGTTTTATTATATTATTATTTATAGAATAAGGCATGTTTTTCCAGTACAATCTTTGGAGAATTGTGAGAAGTTGCCTGGACCAATATGGTGATGATGTTGAAGCAGGACCCAGGTATTTCCAGGTATGTTATGTCAAAGGTGGCAACCAGCTGATTTCTAATGCTGTTATCGAAGTCACTACGTTCCTCCTTAATGTGTGGTTAGGAAGAAGCCCGTGGCACCAGATCCTATTAGAATCCGGAATGTGGAATTCTGTTTTACTATTTATGTACTGAATTTAACATAATGTGGAAACACAGAACCTAAAATATGTCATATACACAGGGTACAGTTTCTGTTTTTACAAATAAACTAAAACCAATAATGGAAACCATGCCATTTTTAAGTGTTCAACAAGAAAATCAGAGTGAGATCCCGGGGTTATAATTTCCGTTCCTTGATTAGTGATTCTAAATTAGTTAGATGAAGATACAGAAAAAGAAAGAAAGAAAGAAAAAAGCTCAAGAGAATACAGAGAAAGAAAGAAAGAAAGAAAGAAGGGTTAACACTAGAATGGTTAAACGTCTGAATTTTTTCGTGAGAGAACTTGTGCGAATACTTTGCAAGAAGGAAAGAAAAATAAATTCTAAAGAGAATATTGAGAAGGAAAGAAAGAAAAAAACAATAGAAAAAATGTAAGAAAGAAAGAGACAGAAAGAACAATATAACGAAAGAAACAAACAAAGAAAAAAAAGATGGGCTAAAGAGAATACTGAGAAAGAAATCTAAACAGAATATTGAGAAATAAGGAAAGAAAGAAAGAAAAACAATAGAAAGAATAGAAGAAAGAAAGGCTAAAAAGAATAGTGCAAGAAGGAAGGAAATAAAGAAAGAAATTGTAAAGAGAATGTTGCGAAGGAAAGAAAGAAAAAACAAAAGAAAAAAAGGCTAAAGAGAATACTAAGAAAGAAAGAACAAAAGGAAGAAAACAATATAAAGAAAGAAACAAAGAAACAGAAAGAAGGAAAGAAAAAGAAATTCTAAAGAGAATATTGAGAAAGAAGGAAAGAAAGAAAAAACAATAGAAAGAATGGAAGAAAGAAAGAAAGGCTAAAGAGAATACTGAGAAAGAAAGAAAGAAAGAAAGAAACAAACAAACAAACAAAAAAACAATATAAAGAAAGAAACAAAGAAAAAGAAAGCAGGGCTAAAGAGAATACTGAGAAAGCAAGTCATGAATGCTAAAGAAAAAACCTGCCTGACTTATAATTTACATTTTTTATCTGAAGCTCTTAATGTGAATGTTGTGAGTCAGAAACGTTAGAGTTGGAGTTCTAGATCATCAGCAGCTTGGTCGGGTTAATCAGAGCTGGACGTAACAGATTAAATACTTTCAGTACACAGGTCTGATTATCAGTGAAAGTAAAAGAGCAGAGACATGGATGTGCATCAGTAATTCAACATCTATTGAAGGCATGACAATGCAGCAACAGCAGAGATCTGACACTGCGTTCCTAAGCTCTATAATCCTCCTGCCTCTGCTTATAGTTCCTGCGTTCATGTTTTCTCTTCCTACATCTGAGTAATATGATTCATGGAGCTTGCAGAAGTCCTGGTGTTCCCTGTCTGGCTCATCGTACTATTTGTAAATCTTTTACTTTCCTTTGCCAAAACCATAATCTATGGCCTGAACAGTCTAAAGCCAGCATCAGCTCCAGCATTCTTGGGTCTGATCAAGATTTCCCAGCAGCACCAGCAGCAGTTTCTTACAAAATCAGCTTTTCACGCAGCAGCTCATACCTTAGTACTTTATGTCCATTTCTTTCCACTGAGCAGAGCCTGTGCAGAAAGAGCTCATAGTGTTTTAACGCCCGCAAAATGTCAAGCTTTACCTCAGTCAGACGGGTTCCAGGCCAGATGGAGCAGAGCCAGGTGAGTTTTTGGTCAGTGCCAAAGATGACACCTTCACTCATTTCATTGCTGCTTAGAGACTGTATTATTCAATGCTGCACGACATCACTGCTGATCTGAAGCGCCTTTCACACCCAGAAAATCAGAGACCTTTCCAGAACACGCTGTGTCCTTCACACATCCAGCCTCAGAACAGAAATATACCAGGATTCACATGGTTGGACGTCCAGTGATACATCCCCTAATCAGAAAACATGGGGATGTATGGAACATGCATTCCTTTGACTTTTATTTTATTGCAGACAGAATGAACCATGTTTTTTTTTGTTAATAAACATTCCTGCATTTCAGGCATGCAAGACATTTTTAAAAAGTTGGGATGGGGACAATTTAGGGCTAAAAAGAGAGGTGAAAAAAACTAAATGACATGATTTCAAATCATTATTTGGTCCAAAAGCAGTATCCACAAAAGGGTTAGGGTTAGAGGAGTAAAGTCTGTGAGGAAAAAAGATCTCCAGTTTACCATCAAATGTGTAAGAAAATAATTGAAATGTTTAGAAACAGTGTTCCTCAAAGAAAGATTAGAAGCCATTTCCATATTTCTCCCCCCACAGAGCATAATTTCATTAAATGATTCAAGGAGTCTGGAGGAATTTCCTAAAAAGCCTAACCTGAAGAGGGGTGATCTCCGCTCCCTCAGACGGCACTGCATCAAGAACCGTCCTTCATCAATAGCTGATAGAACCACATGGACAAGGGATTCCTTTATCAAACCTTTACCAAGCTCTACAATACAGAGTTACATTCACAGATACCACTTAAAACGTTACTGTGCTAAAAACAAGCCTTATGTTATAACCATGTCCAGAAGGGGCGTCGGCTTCTCTGGGCTCGGAGGATCTGGGATGGACCATCATACAGTGGGGACGGGAATTGTGCTCAGACCCATCAGTATCACAGATCTTTTTTTTTTGGAAGAAACCTGGACCTCATGGGGGCTCCCACCTGATCTGCTTTGAAATTGGAACATCCCTCTCTTGTTGCTTGACCATTAAGCTCCAGCATCCGTCTGTAGCAAAGATGCATCCAGAACTTTCAGCTCATAAATTATCTCCAATAGGACGGAGCTGCCAAGTAAAAACTGGAACCGAGACCCTCATGATGTTTTAGGCAGATTGATGATTAATGAACTGAGGTTACGTCTGGGTTTATTATTCCACCCATCACTCGTTAAGAATTAAAATGGTAGTAAGTCATCGAGCCAGTGGTCCTGAGCTCTGTGTTTACTGTGCAGTGAGACGGTCTATTTATTGTATGAACCAAAAGTTTAAGGACACATTACACCTGGTTATTATAATGCCCGAACCTTAGCACTTATAAATGCCAAATCAGAAAACGTCAGGATGGTACAGAAAATACTAAAGAATAAAGGCAGTGTTTAATGTCACACCGCGTATGTAGTAAGGTTACGATTTTCCTTCATGTCACCAAATGCATGTGGTGACTCCAGATGGCTTTGCTATTACTCCAGGATTTAAACCGGACTGCCGAGTAGCAGCGGAGCACCGTCAGTTACGTCCTCGCTGGAAAATGTGAGTCTCTCTGACCAAAAGTATTCGTCAGCCTGGAAGAGTGCAGTGTTTCCAACAAATGCCCAAAACTTGTCCCGGTATGCTTGTGTCTGAAATGGTCAGGAGATATTTTTGTTGATTAGAAAAAAAGCTACAGTGACTTTCCTGGCTGGTGTGGTGGCATCTCACGTAACTGCTCCTGAGGATTCAGAAGGCTGGCTTTCTTTTGCAGCTAGAATCGTATTAATGCACGTCAGCTCACCATTTTAGTTTTTTATCATCAGAGATTCAGGTACTTTTGATTCCAAAGTGTTTTGGTTTTTTTTGTTGCTGTTTTTTTGTTGTTTGTTTGTTTGTTTTTTATCAGGGATCCAGCTACTATTGATCCCAAACTGTTTTATTTTATTTTATTTATTTATTTTTATCAGAGATCCAGGTATGTTTGAACCCAAATTGTTTTTTTTAATAACTTAAAGTCATTAGGTCATAGCAATATAGCATTGCTAAAACAACAAATCTAATGGTGGCCTAAGACTTTTGCACAGCCCTGTATCTGTACAGTTCTCAGAGAGAACGTACAACACAAACGTATGACTTTTCCCTCTGCACCTCTGAAATGATCTCGGACAGAATTGCATTGATAAAATCCTTTAACACACCTCTGAAGCTTCTATAAGACCCTGAGGTTGTTTGGGGTGTGCTGTGGGTGTTCCTCCTCCATCGGTCTGTCAGATCCAGTGTTATGTGTGTTAGAGCCATTAGAGCTGGAACTGCAAACATAAACACACTCATAAAAAGGCCTTTAGTCTTATCAGCCAAACTCGATTAGGTGGGAACAGAATAAAGAGTGTTCATTAACCATAACTCACGGTGACCATTCATCCATCCATCTGTCCATCTGTGAATGGGAGCCTGTGACTTCTGCACCGCCCTGTGTGTGGACTCACTAAATTTGGAAACCCGTGTAATTGCTTTTCCTCGAAACTCAGAGAACTTGTTTAAATGTGTTTACATAGCAATAAACCTCCGTGTAGCTCTGTGTAAATATAAAATGGCCGACTGTCTGTGGCTGAACTCTCAGCTGTTATTCTGTAGGAGCTGCTCGACCCGACACCGTTAGTCCACAGTCGGATTTTATGGATCTGCAGCATCTGGAGATCAGTGGATGTAGATGTTTCTTATACTAACCAGACACTGAAGGACTCTGAAAAACTTTTAATAGACTAAAGTCTGACTCCTCTCACATCTAAACTCAAGTCCCAAAGTCCAGGAGATCTTACATGGTCACTACTTACTAAACTGAAACTAGATTCCTTTAGACATTATTTCCCATCATGCTCCTGGTGGAATTTCACAAGAAGAGGAACCGTGGAACAATAGAGCAGAAACAGAAGCAGCTTTTGGACACAGCTGCCCTTTGTGTGAGGTGATTTGTTCAGAGAAAAATACAGCCAAAAAAAACACGGCAAGAGATTGCAGAATAATAGTGGATAAATGATAAATAGTAGAATAAATAAAGAATAATAAATAAATATAAAAATAAATGAAATACATTTAAAATTTTTTTAAAAACTACATAAGTATTTAAAAAAATATATAACAAAAAAATAACTTTTAAAAACAAAATTAAAAATAATAAAAATAAAGCAAACAAATAAATAAATAATAAAAACATAAAAATAAAAATAATAATAATAAAGTGTTAAACAAAAATAAAAATGTAAACAATTAAAATAATTATAATAATAAACATATAAGAAATATAGGAAAAACAAATAAATAAAAATACAAAAAAAATAAATACATAAACTTGATTAAATAAATAGCAAATTAAAATTAAAATAAATAAATGAATATATCAAAGAAATATGAATATGAATGTATAAAAAATTTAAATAAAGATAAGGAAAATTAATTAAACAACAAGTAAAATAAAGGAAATTAAAAAATAAAAGTATTCGATAAAAATAAAATGAATAATGAATGTAAAATGATAATAATAATAATAATAAAAAAATAAATGTAAAATTTAATAAATACAAATAATAAATAAACACAATAAATAAATAAATGCAATAAAATTAAATAAATTCGAAAAAAAAAAAAAAATTAAATAATAATAAAAAAATAAATGTAATAAATATAAAAATAAATAAAATAAAACATAAACATAAACATTCACTTCACTACAGTGGTATGAAAAAGTTTGGGCACCCCTGATAATTTTCATGATTTTAGTTTATAAATCATTGGTTGTTCAGATCAGCAACTTGAGTTAAATATATCATATAGCAGATGAACACAGTGATATTTGAGAAGTGAAATGAAGTTTATAGGATTTACAGAAAGTGTGCAGTAATTATTCAAACAAAATTAGGCAGGTGCAATACATTTGGGCACCCCAACAGAAAATGACATCAATATTTAGTAGATCCTCCTTTTGTAGAAATAACAGCCGCTAAACGCTTCCTACAGCTTCCAGTCTGGATTCTGGTTGAAGGTGCTTTGGACCATTCTTCTTTAGAAACATCTCCAGTTCAGTCAGGTTTGATGGTTTCCGAGCATGGACAGCTCACATTTGTCTAGGGACTGAGATGGCCATTCCAGAATGTTGTACTGGTTCCTCTGCATGAATGCCTTAGTAGATTTTGAGCAGGGTTTTGGGTCGTTGGCCTCGGTGCAACTTTGTCACTGATTCTTGAACATTGTTCTCAAGAATCTGGAGATATTAACTGGAATATGCGATCCTCAACTTTAACAAGATTCCTAGTACCTGCACTGGCCACACAGTCCCGCAGCCTGATGGAACCGCTACCAAATTTTACTGTGGGTAGCAAATGTTTGTCTTGGGATGTGTGCCGCTCCTTGTTATGTCCAAATAACTCAATTTTAGTTTCATCAGTACACAGCACTTTATTCCAAAATGAAGCTGGATTGTCCAAATGTGCTGTAGCACACCTCAAGTGACTGTGGCGTGTCTGCAGAAAAGGCTTCTTCTGCATTACTCTCCCATACAGCCTCTCCTTGTGCAAAGTGTGCTGTATAGTTGAACGATGATTAGTGACACCATCTGCAGCAAGATGAGGTTGTAGGTCTTTGAAGGTGGTCTGTGGCTTGACTATGACTGTTCTCACCATCCTTCGCCTCTGCTATCTGAGATTTTTCTTGGTCTGCCACTTCGGGAGTTCCTTAACTAGAACTGTGCCTGTGGTCTTCCATTGCCTCACTATGTTCCTCACAGTGGAAACTGACAGCTGAAATCTCTGAGAGAGCTTTTCCCTTTCCCTGAACCATGATGTTGAACAACCTTTGTTTTCAGGCCATTTGAGAGTTGTTTTGAGGCTCCCATATTGCCACTCTTCAGAGAAGATGCAAAGAGGAGAAAAACTTCCAATTGGCCACCTTAACCCTTTATCATAGTTGGACTCACTTGTGTATGTAGATCAAGGGTCAGTGAGCTTACAAAACATATTTTGTGTTCCAATAATTAGTGCTAAAGGTATTCAAATGACAAGGGTGCCCAAATTTAATCACCTGCCTAATTTTGTTTATTGAATAATTACTGCACAACTTTTCTGTAAAACCTATAAACTTAATTTCACTTCTCAAATATCACGGTGTTCATCTGCTATATGATATATTTACCTGAAATTGCTGAGCTGGACAACCAATGATTTATAAAGAAAAATCATAAAAATTATCAGGGGTGCCCAAACTTTTTCATACGACTGTATTTGCATGAGCCAAGACTTAAGACTTAAGATAATATTAAAAACAGGATGTAAAATCACGATGAGACAAAGCCTGACTTAAGACAGCCGTTTAGTGTAAGGCCTGGCTGCTGCTTCTTATTCTTTGATCAGGAAACCATTTATTGCAGCTTGGGTGGTCAGGATGAAATGAAATTCTCTCTATTTAACCCTAATCATATCTAAAGGTTATTTATAATAAATAATGACTATCACAGGAAAACGTTTTATGACACTGTTCTTTAAATTGTGAGCAACTGGCATGTCTAGGCTGGAAAAATGGATTCTGTTCCATAAAGAGAAAAAGTAATAAATACGCTGTTATTCTGAGCGCCTAGCTCATATCCCACAAAGATCCGCGGGCTGCCAGGACAGCTTTAACCACAAACCGTCCTGCTTCAGAGAACAGCACGGAGGAGAGAATCCGGCAGGATCCAGACAAATCCTCTCACCACAGAGATCATCCTTCTGTAATCGATTCCTCCCAGCCATGTGTGTGACAAGGCAACGGGTCACGTCTGAATAATAAGGACTGGCTCGGTGATCCACGCCGACTTTGTTTTCTTTCCTGGAGCTCCGAGCAATGTGAGACGACTCCAACAGCCAGGCTGAGGTCACAGATGCATAATATTTTGATGCCAGGCTTTTTTATAGGCTCATTCAAACTCGCTTTGCTTTCATACACATCCCTCGCGGTCCATAAATCCTCCTTTTTTTGAAAGTTCTGGTGATTACTGTCCCTATAAAGATTCATGATGGCTTGAAATAAATGCTACTGTCACACACTATCACCTGGAAAGAATAGAGCTTTACCAATTCTCTCTCTCTTTATTTATTTCATACCCAGTTCTCTCTTTCTAGGAGAAATCTGTTTCTTGTTCTGTCTCTCGGTTTCTCTCTGAGGCCCTTTGCTTTGCTCGATCTGCATTTTCCCCCCTTTGTTTTTCTTCAAATCTCTAAAGATTTCCAAACGCAGCCTATAATTCTGTGTTCTGCCAATCTGCTGGTGGAAACGTTCAGCGCTGGAACTGATTCATACTAATTGCTGAAAGGAGTAGAGCCCCTGTAACCGCAACATTTTGAATTCATTGGACTGAATAAAATGTGGAAGTCCTATACTAAGCTTCTACTTGAGGGAAACAGCAAAAATATTGAATCAAACATCTAATCAGCCAATCACACGGCAGCACTGAATCAAACTGAGCATCAGAATGGGGAAGAAAGGTGATTTAAGTGACTATGAACATGACATGGTTGCTGGTGTTTTCATTTCATAAACTGCTGAAAATTGTTTACAGAAAATGGTCAGAAAAAGAGAAAATATCCAGTGAGGGCAATTGTCTGGGTGACAATGCTTTGTTGGTGCCATAGAACTGGTTCAAGCTGATAGAAAGGTAACAGTAACTTAAATAACCATTTGTGTCAAACCCTGAAGCAGATGGGCTACAAGAGCAGAAAACCACACCAGGTCACAGCTAAGAACAGGTAACTGAGGCTACAACCAAACTGTGGGAGCTGCTCGTGCTTGCGGCGAATCAAACGGTCCTCTCTACTGGGGGTCTGCCTGGGCTGTCCGGAACCTGTTCCCCTGTGTGTGGGTGCCCCCATAAAACCCCTGCTCCCAGCACCTGCTAACAGCTAGGTCAGAACGGCCCAGATGGAGGCAATTCATCAAAACCACTATCCAGCTTTTCTCAGGCCAATGATGCTCTCCCTCTCAAAGTCTGTCCACTGGGAAAAATGTCTCACCAAGAGGTGCACTACCCAAAAGTAACCTCTGAGAGCCTTTTTATAGGGCAGCACTATAAGGGAAGCACTTTTACTCCCTCTTGTGGTAAGATCCAGTGTCTAATTAGACCACACCTGTAATCATTTGCATATCTGAGACAGAACTGCATGCCGAGTTTTGCAGCAATCCAACGTTTCTATCTGGGTGTCTTATTTTTTGGCAATGTCTGAATATTTAATTCACGTCTGAATGACAGGAAACTAGTACAAGCAGACGTTGTTTGTTTGTCGTCCACCACTAGATCTGTAAAACCCTGTATTATGGTTAGAGTTTCCATTTCAAAATAAACAAGTATGCTACATGATCGATGGAATATTCCATAATCAGGAGCATTCTTTTGGAGTTGCTCCCTCTGTGCTCCGCTGTTCTGGGAAGGCCTTTAACTGGAATACTACGTGATTTTCTTCCATGTAGCCGCATGAACGTTACTGAGGTCGAGCAGTAATGTTGGGTAATGAGATCTGGCTCACGGTCAGCATTCCGAATCAGTCCCAGAGGCTCTCAGATGGGGCTGAGGTCAGCAGTGAGTCTTTAAAGCCGGAGGACGTCTGTAATTGTCAGGAGCAACTCGGAGTCCAAATCCACACGCTGTCGTTGCTTTCATCTCTCATAAACACTTTATAGTCTGACATGAACTTTGACGAACGGACTTCAATTTCTGGCCACGTCCAACGTTCATCAATCACAATGGACTCGTATGAGCTCATTCTCTAACAGCAGTGCAGATGGGTTGCTTTTGGTGTGTCATTAACGATCCTGCACTCCCAACACAACACAACACAACAGCACTGAGTGGGCTCGATAATCAGAAGCCTGATCTACATTATGCTGTTTTAAATCAGTGCCAGTCCACATTGGCACACCCTTTAATTTGCAAATAAAACTTATTTATTTGATCCACTAACTGACATCTGAGAAATGACTTTCCCTGACTCTAAAGCCAACAGCTGTGTCACCATGGGCCGTGTAACATAAAGCTGAATTATAAAACAAACAAAGTTTATTACAGATCAGTTAAAATGATATAAAACCGTACAAACGTATAAAGAGTAGATACAGGACAGCCCTCTGACCCCAAACCGAGCCCGAGTTCTTTACACTTCTGTTGACTTTTCTTTAATTCATTGTAGACAGTATGAACCCAAGATGTTCCTTTTCATCTTTGCTTCTGGACATGGTTATAACATAAGGCTTCTTTTTAGCACAGTAACGTTTTAAGTGGTATCTGTGAATGTAACTCTGTATTGTAGAGCTTGATAAAGGTTTGATAAAGGAATCCCTTGTCCACGTGGTTCTATCAGCTATTGATGAATGACGGTTCTTGATGCAGTGCCGTCTGAGGGAGCGGAGATCACCCCTCTTCAGCTTCTTTAATGATATTATGCACTGTAGGGGGAGAAATATGGAAATCCCTTCTAATCTTTCTTTGAGCATTGTTTTTAAACATTTCAATCATTTCCTTAGACATTGATAAACTGGAGATCCTCTGATCATCTTTACTAGACTCTTTCGTGGATACTGTTTTTGTAACAATTCATTACTAGCCCTGAATTTCTCCATCCCAGTGTTTTTTGGGTTGTGTTGCAGGCCTGAAATGCAGCAATGGTTGTTTGCTAACAAATCTCAGGTTCATACTGTCTGCAATGAAATAAAAGTCAAATGAAGGGTAAGAAACACTGCGTTTATTTTTTATTTGTATTTTCCATACCGTCCAAACGTCTTTTTTATTTGGAATTATAAAATGTATAAAATGCAGCCCAGGAGAAACCCAGCCTCCAGCAAGCCACCCTGCAGCCCGGCTGCTCTGACTTCCAAAAGTGCTTAAAAGGAAACTAAATATAACTAAATATAATCCACAAATAGGGTTGAAATAAAAAGAACTTTATAAGTATTAAGTACAGGTAACATGTCACAACCCAGCTAAATAAAAGCATCAAGAATCTCAAATGAATTTTTTTGTATGAGTTATAAACCATTAGTGAAAAAAACCCAAATACTAAAGTTTCAGACGATGATATTTGTTATGTTTTCACAGTAATTACTCCGGTAATTGACGTTTAATGGCTTAGTAATGGCCCTGTGGATCTGGATCTCCTCTCTGAGGTCTCTCCGGTTGTTGAATGTTGACGTGAAGTGAAGAAACAGCTCCTGTTTTTTTTTTAAGAAGTGCAGACTTAGTTCATGACAGAAGCTATTAGCACTGCAACACGTGTTATTTTATTTACTCCATATTTCCCTGTGGCCAGAATTCGAAATCAGGTCTGATCTGTGAGCTTTGTATTTAGAAGCAAAAGCATGAACCTAAGAGGGTTCACATCAGAGAATCACACAGGACCTAAAAGTTAAACCCACCTCTAAAGAGTTTGGACTCTACCAATCCGCAGTCAGACAGATTGGGTACAAATGGAGAAATCCAGGAGTGGCCGACCAACAAAGATCACTTGTTCACTTGTGTTACAGGTCTCAGGAACTTCAAAGCAACTAAAGGCCTCTCACATTGGCTGATGTTAATGTTCATGAGTTCACCATCAGAACAAGGAGCACCAATGTTGTGCTTGGCAGGGTTACAAGGAGAAAGCTACTTCTCTCCAAAAAGTAATGCTGCCCGTCAGTATTTTGCTAAAGATCACGTAGACAAACCAGATTATTGGACCAAAGTAATCTGTTGTCATCCCTATGCTGTTGTCTTTTTCTTTGGAGGTTGTGGCAGTTCATTGGCACGGGATTATTAAGCCCTGTTGTCAAGGTCAAGGTCAGATTTATTTCTTTAGCGCTGTTTACAGTGGGTATGTCTGTGTAGGTTCTGCCTGCAACCAAACATGTCCCACCTCGGACCGGACCTGCTGGGGACTAAACCTGGTAGCTTTGAGGTTAAGGTCCTCAACTAGGTGCCAGAAAGTCCAGGGTTCAAATCCCAACTCTGCCAAGCTGCCACTGTTGGGTCAGTGAGCAAGACCCTTAATCCACAATTTCTTGGACTGTAAGATTTTATTAGATGTAAGTCAATGAAGATACGGGCGTCTCCTAAATGCCTATATGTGGTGGTAGTATCACAGTTTGCTGTTTTTCTGCATCTGGATCAGTGATGGAACGTGATGGAACGATGGATTCTGAATTATAGTAGCAAATTCTAAAGGAAAATCAGGACATCTGTCCATGAGCTGAATCTCAAGAGAATGTTTTTAAACAGCCACGTCAATTCAAGCTGGGAAACCCACCAACATCCCAGAGTTAAAGCTCAAGTTCTAACTTTTAGGACTGACAATGTTTTAGCTCAGATTTAGGGAGAAACAGGAAGTGAAGGGCTCTGATCAGAGTTGTGGGCGAGAATGTAAGTGGTCCAACATGGGCTACGTCCCAAACCACATACTACTTAACTAAATAGTGTGTTTTTATATAGTATCAGTACCATTTAAGGGTGTACTATTGTTATTTCGTACATGGAGCCAGTTAGAAGTCTAAAACTAAAGAGCTTGTTGACATTTCAGCAACAATAAAATACCAAAATTGTCCACGGTGGAAACGGCAGTACCCATTTACCAAGCATTTCATCGTTTTTGAGGCCTTGATGGCAAGGTAAGCTAAACCAGATACTCATTTAGACAGAAAGCAGCTGGCCCCGAAACCCTGCTGTAAGTCCACGTCCCCAGATGATGCTTCAGTCTGCAAAATCAAGTCGATATAATCAAATGTGTACAGCGCAGGGCCGGCGTGCGCGGCCTGTTAAACCCGTGCTCGGTCCCGTGAGGTTCCTGCTAAAAATGGAAGTGAGAAACCATGTTCTCCTCCGGCCCTGAAGTTCCAGTTAAATCAGCTGCTGATGGTTGATAGATCAACTCTGGTCCTGGCGTTAGTCGATGGGCCTGATCATCATGCGCACCGATTTCATGGAGTAAAAGCCTCCGCCATAGTCGGCCCAGAAGATGCCGTCCTGGTACTTGCTGCGGTACACGCCCCCGGAGTACCACACCCCGTTCAGGTTGGTCTGACCACACGCGTTGTACCACCAGCCACCTTTATGGAAGTGAGCGCAGTTCCCTGGGATGAAGCCAGAGAGAGACGGAGTTAACATCGTATAGTAACATCTTTGATTGTTGTATCATCATTATTATTTCATTTATTCCAAGGATGCAGCACGTCACGTGAGCCTGTTTTGGAGTCTTTGATAAGCACATCGATCCTCATTTAAAACACGTTGCTTTTTTGGGGTCTCGTTTTGGGACACTGGCATTTCTGGGTGCATGTTTTGAACCCTGCTTTTTTGTGACTGTGTATTCTGACCTGCTGTTGTCCTGGGTTTTGAATGCTGGTTGAATATACACTATATGGACAAAAGTATTGGGACACACCTCTTAATCATTGCCACATGTCTATAAAATCCAGCACCTAATTGCCATGTAGTCTGGCTTTATAAACATTAGTGAAAGAATGGGACGCTCTAAAGAGCTGACTGAATTTGAGCATGGTGTTGTAACAGGATGCCACCGAGCATGGTATTGTAATAGGATGGCACGAGTCAGTGGGTGAAATTTCTTCCATCGTAGATATTCCACCATCAGCTGTCAATCAACTGTCAAGTGGATGCATTTAGGAACCACAAAGTGTCAGACCATGTAAAGTTACAGGGTGGGGGCTCCCAGTGCTGAGGGAGGGGCATAGTGCATAAAAGATACCAACACTCTGTTACCCTAATAACTGCAGTTCCAATCCTCCTCTGGAAAAAGTAACATCAGCACTAAAACTGTCCAAGCGTCACATGGAGTGGTGTAAAGCACGCCGCCACTGGACTCTGGAGCAGTGGAAACATGTTCTGTGGAGTGATGAATCATTGCTTCTCTATCTGTCAGTCTGTTGGGTAAGTCTAGGTTTTGTTGAGTAGGATTGGTTATGTCTGGGTTTTGGTGGGTCAAGGTTTGGTCAATCTGGGTTTGGTGAGTCTGTATTTTTTTAGTCTGGATTTCATGTGTCTGGCTTTGGTTAGTCTGGGTTTTGGTGAGTCTAGGTTTTGTTGAGTAGGATTGGGTGACTCTGGATTTGGTGAGTGTGGGTTTATTGAGTCTGGGTTTGGTGAGTCTAGATTTTGTGACTCTAGATTTGGTAAGTCTGAGTTTGGTGAGTCTGGATTTTGGTGAGTCAAGGTTTGGATCTCTCATCCAACTTCAGTGTCTGACCTCACAAATGCTCTTCTGGATGAATCCCCACAGTCACAGTCCAAAATCTTGTAGAAAGCCTTCAAAGGGGGACCGACTAGATAATAATGCCTATGGATTTAGAATGGGACACCATAAACACCTGTAGGTCTAACGTGGGGGTGTCCCAATACTTTTGTCCAGTTTATAGCTCTGTGTAGAGTTATCCTGAGTCTCAGTGCTCCTATGTCTAACTATCGTTGACTTGGTGATTTCATGGGCAGTGAGAACGTTGCTATAGAATCAATAATATTTTATTACCAACAATATAATGTATTTCCATGCATTTTTTACACTAAAACATGCAGATTTATCTTTTTTAATCCATCCTAACCTGCAAAAGCGTCCTTGTCACGGTCCAGCGTGGTGAACTGTTTGCCGTTATGGCTGGTTAAGGAATCCCCAGCATTGCCCTGGTAGATGCCCAGGCGCAGGCGGTACGATTCGCTCTCGGGCTCCACGTGGAAGCTGTTGTATGCCGCGTACACCTTCTTCTCCATCCAGTCCTGCAGCTCCACCAGTAGCTTGTAATCTCCCTGTTTGCCCAGGTTGTAGATCGTCTCCAGCCCGAGCCAGTGCTCGCCGTCTATGTTCCCAAATCCTTTCTGGAGCAGGATGAAAAGGGTTTGAGTGATGCTGTACTGATTAACAGTGGTCTAAATGTGAAGAGCAGCCAGATAAAATCCCGGGTTTGGATAACTGATCAGTTGTAGTGCATATTTTTTGTCTAACCACTCCAAAAACTCCCTGTCTGCTTTTGTGTTCTTTGAATTTCCCATCTCTTAATGTGTCCCGGAGATTTCCCAGAGATGTCTTTTTCACCTCATCAACTTAAAAATAAATCAAGAGCTAATATTAGTGAAGCTTTTTATAGTTTGTGTTTTTTGTGATCATGAACAGCACTTAAATAAATAATCAGCCGCTTCCATCCAGTCCCTGTGAGCTTTATCACCATCATTCTCCAGCCTTTCAGTTCTATTCCACCTTTTCTATATATCCATGTGTTTAGAGGCGGCCTGTTGCTTGTTCTATAAGCTCTTGATGAGCTGTTCTGCCCGGCGACCGAGCTCTGATTGGTCAGCCTGATTTTAACCACGCAGGAATTAGAACAGGCTCCGATTAAACATTTTACGCAGCATCGCAGTACGAGAGTTAAAGGAAAAGGTGGAGCTAAATCAGGGTTTATGATCACTTCTTAGTCTACTCCAAAAGTAATTCAACCACAAAGAAACTTTAAAGTGAGGTCGTATTGTTTGTGTGCATTCCCTGGGCAGATTTCCTTCCTGAATAGACTGGAGACATCTAAAGCTAGTGATTAACCAGAACGTTTTCCATTAGTATTTGGAATCATGATAAATGCTTTAAGATTTTGAAGACACTTGCATGTGTGTCTTTGAGGGACGATTGTGGAGAGATGGCGTTGGGTAGAACGATGGGAGCCAGCTTTCTCTGGAAACAGCAACCACACAAGAAGCTAAAGATAATTTATTCCTCTCAGTTTTGTAGATTGAACCCCAGTTAGAAGGTAAAAAGGTTTTGGCAAAGCTTGACGTCTTTCCTCTTCAGAAGAGCCACATCGCTGTAGGCAACGCAGATGTTCGGTTTTGCGAAAGCAAATGATTGCGCTTTTATATAAACATATAATGGCCGTATCTGCTTACAATAAGCTCTGCAGCTGCCTGGTAAAACTTTATGGCTGCTCCATACCTTATAACTCTCCCAGTTCCTGAAAAAGTTAACCGATCCATCCTTCCTCCTCTGGATGATGGTCCAGCCTCCGTTGTCCACGTCGTGCTCGCACCAGGCCTGCACTGCCCTCTCGCTGCCGTCTGGTTTGAGAAGGTACATTCCACTGGTAGAATGACCGGCCTGGATCACGTGAAGGCAGTCACGGAAAGGACCTCAAAAACAAAGAAGTGTCCCGTTAAAAAGGACATTTGTTCTTCATAGCGCGCTGGAGCTGCTGGAGGCTGAAGCTACACCCTTCATCTCAAATCATAAAATGTTGGGAAAGTATGGAAAATGAACTTTATTTTTTATTACAGACAGTATGAACCCGATATATTTCATTTTATTTCCTGTTCAGCTTCATTTCATTTATTAATAATCATCCATTACTGCATTTCAGGCCTGCAACACCTTCCAAAAAAGTTTGTAAAGCATTTGCCAATTTGTAATGTGGCACAATAACGTTTTAAGTGGTGTTTGTTCAGCCACTTAAAACGTTTAGCATTTATTTATTGCTCCATTTCTGCCTCTTTTTCTTTCTTTCTTTCTTTCTCATAAATCTTTTATTTATTACTCTGTTTCTGCCTCTTTTCTTTCTCCGTTTCTTTCTGTTTTTCTTTTTTCTTTCTTTCTTTATTTCACATAAATCTTTTCTTTATTACTCAATTTCTACCTCTTTTTTCCCTTTCTTTATTTTTTTCATAAATCATTTATTACTCCATTTCTAAATCTTCTTTTTTTGTTCTTTGTTTTTTTGACATTTAATTTATTTACTAATCAATTTCTGCCACTCTCTATTTCCCTTTCTTTAGTTCTTTCTTTTTTCTCATAGATCTTTTATTTATTACTCCATTTCTGCCACTCTCTATTTCTCTTCGTTCCCCCTTTCTTTCCAACTTTCACCTTTTCTTTGTTTGTTTGTTTGTTTGTTTCTTTCTTTCTTTCTTTTTGTTCTTGTTCTTTCTTTTTCATAATTATTTTATTTATTACTCTATTTCAGCCTGTTTGTTACTTGTTTGTTTTTTGATAACTCAAGTATTATTTATGACTTCATCTTTCTTTCTTTCTTTCTTTCTTTCTTTCTTTTGTTCTCTCTTCCCCTTTTTCTTTCTTTTTTCTTTTTTGAAAACTAACGTAGTTTTATTTGCTCAAATCCATTTCCTTTCTTTCTTTCTTTCTTTCTTTCTTTCTTTTTTTTCCACTTCATTCAAAAAAGAACCTTCTGGACATGGTTATAACATAAGGCTTCTCATTAGCACAGTAACATTTTAAGTGGTATCTGTGAATGTAACTCTGTATTGTAGAGCTTGGTAAAGGTTTGATAAAGGAATCCCTTGTCCATGTGGTTCTATCAGCTATTGATGAATGCTGGTTCTTGATGCAGTGCCGTCTGAGGGAGTGGAGATCACCCCTCTTCAGTTTAGGCTTTTTAGGAAATTATTCCAGATTGAGAATCGATTAATGATATTATGCTCTGTAGAGGAAGAAAAATATAAATCCTCTCAAGTCTTAAACATTTCAATATTTTTTTCACAAATTTGTTAACAGACTGGTGCCCATCTTTCCTCCTCAAAGACTCAGGCTTTTCCATGCTGATTTAGGGTTGTACATTTATGTGTATAAGAACTGCCGTTCTCATGTGTCCCATCAGGATTCCCGAGGAGCTCACTAAGAGCGTTTAAGTTCTAAGTTTAGAATAAAAACAAAAATGCAGACACATGTCCAACGTGGTGTTTCAGTTCATATTTGTGCTGACTCGTTATCAAAATACCTTGAGAAGAGAAGCGTGGACGTCACCTACTTTGCGGTCAGTTTGATCGGGAGAGCAAAGGCGTTGAAATATGGTCTTCGAGAAAGCTCTGTTTTTTTTCAAGAAGTTGAAAGGCTCTAATTTCATGAGTGTAAGTGTAAAAGCTGTAGGTTCTTCTCACGCCTGGATATTTTATGAATGGACTATTGTGTTTCCCCTGTTCTCCACTGCATTAGCCCGCTGGAGTAAGTGCTAACGCAGACTTAACCCAACCACGACATCTGCTTATCATTACCTTCGGTGCTGAAGTTGCCGTCTGGAGGTCTTAAAAGTTCCAGCGTGGTCCCAGTGGGGTCCGGTCCTGCCCTGGATCCTCTTTCCCTGGAGACAGCCCTGCCATGGTCCCTCTGGATCTCATTGAAGAAGCGGGGAACATGGACGGGGATGTTCTCTGGAACCACTTGGACCAGCGGTGGGGGAAGCGCCTCCTGTCTGGGGTTCCCGTACACCTGGAGGCATCTCTCTTCCAAAGTGCTAATCAGCACAGACTGGTTATTCACTATGGCCGCGAGGGCGGAGAACCTGGCCTCCAGCTCCTTGTAACGAGTGGAGAGCCGCAGAGCTTCTGCTGTTGTGTTGAGAATTCGGCTCTCCAGCTGCGCCAGCTCCAGCGAGTTGTCCCGCTTGCGGATGATCTCGTGCAGGAGCTGCATGTAGAGCTGCGTGACCCGCGAGTTCATGTTGCGCGACTCCTTCCGCAGGAGCTTCATCTCGTTCACTAGGTTTCCGTCCACGTCCACCACCATCCTCAGGTTGTCTATCTCGCGCCTCTGCTTGGACATCAGCTCCCGCACGTCCGCCACGTCCATCCGCGTCACGCGGTCCTTGTCTGGAAGCGAGGGGCCTCGACTGGCACAGATGGGACCTGTGATCTTCTGCTCTGGCACCAGGAAGGTGTAGGAGCACTTTTTGGGACCATCGTCACTGGCAGTGTCCCAGCCCCTCCGTCTACGGGACAGACCCAAACTTGTCCCGCATATCCATGCGCAGAGGAGAATGTGCAGGCTCCAGACACTCGGACCCATTTTGATTTGTTTAGCTCTGACGTTGTCACCTTGAACAAATGAGAAACATTTTTAAAGGCAAATTGTGACAAAACTCATGAGGACTCTTTACCAGATAACTGTGGTTAGTTTCTGAGAGCCCTTGTAATAAACCGATCTCAGTTTGGTCTCCACTGGGTGTACAGAGACTTTCCAGTGCCATCCCAAATCCTGCTACTAACAACTTGGCATTATAGTATGTCCATACTGTTCATTTCAAGCTACTTAATCTGATCTGAAATAAAAATGGAAAATTAAATATGTAGATAGTGTTCTGAATGGCTTCTTACCTCTACCTACAACCTCCACTTTATTCCCTAACCCATTATACAAAACACTAATGGTTTTCTGAATGGTTTCTTATCTATACCTTCCACTTTATTGTAACTCCCTAACCTGCTATAATGAATGCAGACCAGGAAAAATAGAAGTAGATGGTGTTATGAATGGCTTCTTACTCCTACCTACACCCTCCACATTATTCAAGCTCCATAATCCAAAGTAAAAATTGTGGATCAGGAAAATAACAGAAGTAGATGGTGTTCTAAATGCCTTCTTACCTCTACTTACACTCTCCACTTTATTCTAAATCCCTAACCTGCTATGAAAAATGCAGATCAGGTAAATAACAGAAGTAGATGTCGTTCTAACTGCCTTCTCACCTTCATCACCTTCTAGGCATTTATCCTAGCAATCGTGGGTTAAAGGTCTTGCTCATGGACTCAACAGTGGCAGCTTGGTAGAGGTGGGATTTAGACCCTGGACCTTCTGATCCATAGTCCAGTACCTTAAACATTAGTCTACCACAGTTCCCTTATACCTTGACCTACACCCTCCATATTTAGAGGTTAATTATAAGTTAATGGTTGTTGTTTTATTTGGAATCATTTCACACTAGAACAAACATCTAGAATCAGCTCTACAGTGAGACAAGATCCTCTGACTTTGCACCAACTTGTCGAGTCCATGGAGCTCAAGTGTGCGCTGTCATTACAGTAAAAAGGGGAACATACCAAATACTAACCCATTCTGACATTTATTAAAAGGTTTACTTTAAAACGTCAGCGTTTCACTCACATTTATAATGAATAACGTAGGGTTAAATCCGAGAAGAAATGCAAAAAAAGAAGCATTTTCAGTAGCGCTATCACACTTTCGGCTCCCACTGTGTATCTGTACTTTGAAAAACATCTGTATCAAGGCAAGCCAGGAGATGCAGTACATCACTGTGCAGTCTGTCCAGGATTGTGTCCAGCAGTGCTTTCAACAGCTCGTTTGATAAAATAACACTAACGAAGCAGGACCTGGCTGACATCAACGCTAAACAACGAACTCGACTCCACAGACTTCGAACAACGTCTCTCCAAGTGGTTTTATGACGATGAGTGGGACGTCCAGCTGTACATGAGAACAGCTGGATCTGATAGAATCAGTGCAGTTACTAAACAGGAAAACCAGAGTAAAGCAGCCGTCATCAGGCTGTTTGTCAGACCGATCATACAGGCCAGGAATATCAGTCTAACCACACTCCTGATTAAGCACTGAGTCACTGATCTGATCTCACAATGATGAAGCCTTTAATCCTGCAGGAGTACTTAGAATATCCAGAGGGACACCAACACTTACAAGACATTTTGGCACCGTGGGTACCAGTAACAGCACGGGGTCGTCATTTTGCACTTTCTGTCAGTACCTGTAGCCTCTTCTTCCACAGCCACGCCTTTGTAATGTGTGCAGCATGTAGTTTTGCATTGTCTTGTCTTTCCTGATAAAGATGTCGTCTTGAAAGCTGTTTATGTTGCTCTAAAATCACAGGGGACTTTTCTGCATTAATGCTGTATCACAGAAGTGTAAGTGACCTTCACCCAGGACCCTGACCCGACCCCATACCATGCCAGAGCCTGGCTTTTGGACTTGTTCCTGTCCTTTTTGTCCCTCAAAAATCTTTTACTTATTGCTCAATTTCTGCCACTTTTTCTTTCTTTCTATCTTTCTTTCTTTCTTTCTTTCTTTCTTTTTTTCTCATAAATATTTTATTTATTACTTCATTTCTGCCTCTTTGTCTTTCTCTTTTTATTTTTTCTTTCTTTCTTTCTTTCTTTCTTTCTTTCTTCCTTTCTTTCTCATAAATATTTTATTTATTACTTCATTTCTGCCTCTTTGTCTTTCTCTTTTTATTTTTTCTTTCTTTCTTTCTTTCTTTCTTTCTTTCTTTCATTCTTTCTTTCTTTCTTCTTTCTCAGAAATCTTTATTTATTACTCAATTTCTCTAGATGGAAAGGGTGAACAAAAAAGAGAGCTTGAACAACAGAAACAAAGCTCCACCTCTATCAGCTGGGGATCAAACCCTGATCACTCACATCAAGGTCCTTTGCTATCTAATCTGTCTAATGTCTAATCATGAGCAAGCCAACAAGACATGAGCCAAAAACAGACCAAAAAGGAAAGACAAAGGAACCGCACAGACCAGACTCAAACAAAGGGAGTATATGAATGTTAAATAACTAAATGAGCAAGAAAAAGGGAAGCCAGTAAAGCACTTAGATGCCTAGATTAACCGTAGCGTCCCAAAGAACAGTGAAAATTCGCATAGATGCTATGGATCCCGGCCAACACTGGGCAAGGGTGCGACACCTGACTGAGGCTAAAGCATGCTCTTAAATAACAATGTTCGCAGGGGTCGCTGATACCGCAATAACGCAGCTTAAGCAGGTGCATGCGCCATCGTGCTCACTGTGAGGATCCCGGCGTCTCAACCATGCCAGTTACAGTTATACTGATGGGTCTGAGCACAATCCCTGTTCCCACTGTATGATGGTCCATCCCAGATCCTCCGAGCCCAGAGAAGCCGACGCCCCTTCTGGACATAGTTATAACATAAGGCTTCTATTTACCACAGTAACGTTTTAAGTGGTATCTGTGAATGTAACTCTGTATTGTAGAGCTTGATAAAGGTTTGATAAAGGAATCCCTTGTCCATGTGGTTCTATCGGCTATTGATGAATGATGGTGCCATCTGAGGGAGCAGAGATCACCCCTCTTCAGTTTAGGCTCTGTAGAAAATTTCTCCAAATTCCTTGTATCATTTAATGATATTATGCTCTGTAGAGGAGAAACTCTTTAGAAAAAGACATTCTTGCGTTAATGTTTTTAAAAGTAGACTAGTAGGCTAGGTGCTGGATTTTGTACAGCTGTGATAATGGGACTGAGTAAGACATATGTCCCATTACTTTTGTCTCTACCAGCTTCGCACCAAGATTGGTGTCCATTCTTCGATGATTTTTCAAGTTCAATTCCATCTACAGATGTTTTTATCTGATTTAGGTCGGGGCTTGGACTTGGCCACTCATGGACCTTCCTATCCTCAATCCATGTTACCATGAACTACTCGTCTCTATATTTTAATGAAATAAATAAAAACCTCTACAGTCGATGTCAGTGGGGGATCAGTTGGCCTGGTGTGTGATCTGGAATTTGATTGGTTGTACCTGAGCAAGGTTATAATGGTTCCTTTAAAGGGCTGATTACTAATTCTACATGAATAACTGACCAGATTTTTAAAAGCGTTATTACTCCGTTGAAGAGTGAGCCTCATAAAGTGTAAACACAGCTGGAAAAGGTTTGATTTTATTTAAGTTTCAGGGTGTAGTGTGATAAGAGATTGGGACTGTCCACAAACGCTGTAGTAGACGTTTGTTTACATTTCAGTGTCTTTCAACTTTTAATACATAGATGATGACACACATGGAAAGAATGAAACAACAGCTGGTCTGTGTGAAAGTTTTCCACTCTTTATGTTTTGTGAGAAATATGTTGGACTTAGGCTTACACAAAGACTATAGGGAACAAACCCGAGTGATGGATCAGGCCAAACGTTCACCATCAGCCCCCCTGGTCCACCCCAAATCCTCCTGCTTACTGAAAATGTATTTCACAGCCTGTTCTCTTTACATTCAGAACGACGGTACGCTCTACAAATAAAGTAAAGTCAGCCAAGCTCCAGAGCAGCTGCTTTCATTAACGCTTGGAGATTAATAGTTTAAAACACTAAAGAATGCAGACTGGATTTGTATTTCCAGGAAAATGAAAATATATTGTACATGAGCCACTTTAAAAAGCAACAAATCTTTACAGCCAGACGAAAGTAAAGCTTTAATCAGCCGGATAATGCAGGACTCTTTGAAGCCTCAGTTTGTAGTTTAGGGAATGTCTGTGATTGACTTTTTCTAAAACAACCAGAGTAGGTAGTTCTGACTACGACTTACTCAGGGAAGGAGAGAAAAACACCGACATGGCTGATCCGGATGGATATATAATCACTGAGAGGCTTCAGCAGATTATGGAGTTATCCCAGTTCCCCATTTACATTTAATTCAGTTAAATGTGTGAGAAAATGATTGAAATGTTTAAAAATGTTCCTCAAAGAAAGACTGGAAGGGATTTCTATATTTCTCCCTCTACAGAGCATAATACCATTAAATGATTCAAGGAATCTGGAAGAATTTCCTAAAAAGCCTAAACTGAAGAGGGGTGATCTCCGCTCCCTCAGACGGCACTGCATCAAGAACTGTCAGTCATCAATAGCTGATAGAACCACATGGACAAGGGATTCCTTTATCAAACCTTTATCAAGCTCTACAATACAGAGTTACATTCACAGATACCACTTAAAACGTTACTATGTTAAAAAGAAGCCTTATGTTATAACCATGTCCAGAAGGGGCGTCGGCTTCTCTGGGCTCGGAGGATCTGGGATGGACCATCATACAGTGGGAACGGGGATTGTGCTCAGACCCATCAGTATAACAGATCTTTTTTGGAAGAAATATTAGGGTCTGTCATGGTATGGGGTCGGGGCAGGGCTCTTGGGTTTATACCCAGCTTCTTCCGGTTTGGGGTTGTAAATAAAGACCTTAAATACTTCTGCCACCTCTAGAGTATTAGTGAAGTGAGTCCAGGCTTCATTAACATTTTCAGGAAGATTTTAAACACAAAAGGTTTCTGTTCCTGGTTGTAATGTTACCCGGTTAAATGAAATGTCAGCGGTCTGGGTGTTTAATCCGCTGGAATACCTCCGCTTTGTGGCTTTTTATTTTGTTCTTCCTCTTCAGACGTTTGCTCCTCAGGTATTTGAATAGCTTGATGAGGATCGTATTTTATTTCTCATGCTTCTCAGGATTAATCAGGTTTTAATGGATGTGTCGTAACGTCTGGCCGGAATCCCCACGGTCAGTCTGGATCTGGATCTGGATCTGGTTAAGATCATTCAAACCCCTGAATGATCTGAAGCTGACGCTCTGCTGTGTTTTGTAGCTCCGCAGGCTATGACATCATGGCCCTTGCTTTGGTGGAGCTGAATTAAAAGGAGCTCTTTTCTCAGTATAAATCAGAACACTTCTTGGATAGAGGATGTTATCCGTTCAGACAGTTTGTGCTGCTGGAAAACCGGAGCCCAGCTGTTTGGTATTTAGAAGAAACCCCTAACTCACACATGGCCTGTGAGCAGGCAGATGGAAGGCCAGCTCGGCACGTTTCTGTGGTCGTTTCTTCGCCTCAGAGGAAATATCTAAATGCGTTTCCCATCTCCAATTTGGAGTGACTCGACTCTTTTTTCCTTCACCTGGAAAGTGAGCCTGAGCTGCACGGTGTTATTTTAAGCGTGTTTATATAAGCGGAGGAATCTCTGCTGTACGATTTACAATCTTCCATTTGCTCAGCGGAACAGCTCTGGAAACGACCTGAGTTTAGCTGACATGTCCCATAAACGTTACAAAAGTATTGAGACACCTCCTGGAATTCACTACAGGAGACTCTAAAACTCGGATCGCTGGTCACGTTAATTTAAACTTTCCCCTCTCCCTTTCATTTAGACTATATCATAGTCTATATACTTTTATATTTTATTTTTCATTGTATTTTTAAATATGTTCTCATTGTTAATTTTTATATATGTATCTTCTGTTTATTTAAATTATGACTATAAACTTATTAATTAGAAAACTTACATATAATATCTAAGCTGTAAGCAGGTCAGGTTCAGTCTCCCAAGGCTTCGGCTCGCCACTGTATGTTTTTATCCATATCCTATTCACTGTTTTTTCTTGCTACTGTTATTATTTATTTACTTTTATTTCTACTTTTACTATTATTTATTTACTTTTAGCTATTTTACTTTAGATTATATCATCTTGTTTTATTTTCATTTATTTTATCTTATTTATTTCATTTCAATATATTTTTTAATATATAATTTGCTACTTTTATTATTTGATTATTTTTATTTATTCAGCTTCATGTGATAGACATATTATTTTTATTTTATTTTATTTTATTTTACTTCATTTTGCTATATTTTTATCCCAATCCAATTCACTGACTGTTCCTACTAGTTATTATTTATTAATTTATCTTTATTCTGCTGGAAGTGATATACATTCTTATTTTAATTTCTATTTATATATATTTTTTATATATTTGTATGTATTTTTATTTTATTCAATTTTATTTAATTTAGTTACATTTTATTTTATTTTATTTATTTTATGTGATCTTACTTGACTTTAATTTATTTTATCTAATTTATTTTATTATATTTGATCCTTATCTAATTCACTGATTGTTCTTAATACTGTTATTATTTTATTTTCTAGTTTATCTTTTTACTCAAGCATTTGTTATATTTCTTATGTTTATTTTACTTTATTTTATATTATCTTAATTTATTTTAATTTATTTCGTCTTATTTATTCAATTTTAATATATTTTATGCCAATCCAAATCACTGATTGTTATTACTATTATTTATTCATTTAATTTTATTGGTTCTGCTGCAGGTCAAGCCCTGAAAAACAACCCATTAGCCCTCCTCCACCAAGCTTTACAGTTGGCACAATGCAGTCAGGCGGGTAACGTTCTCCTGGCAATAACCAAACCCAGAGTCCAGTGGTGGCATTCTTTACACCACTCTATCGTATGCCTGGCGTTGTGCTTGGTGATGTAAGGCTCAGTTATGGAAACCTATGGAAGCTCCCAATGCCCAGTTTTAGTGCTAATGTTAATGCCGGGGGGTTTGGAACGTTTCATAAATTTCCACAGATGCAGCACCTATTACTGAACTCCAAGCTGCCTCTGGAAGTAAAGCACAATCATGCGCTTCAGGATTGAGTTTCCATTTCCTGGCAGAATGCAATGCCAAGCATGAGCGTAAGTGGTTAAGCATGCTGCTAGTGATCAATCTGGATTAGGATGGCATTACACTGCCTCTGTCCTGAAGGCATGGTGCCAGACGTGGAGAAATAATGGGCTGGGCTGGACAAGGACACAGGGGAAGACACAGAACTGCATTCTGGGTTTGTAAGCAGTCCTCTAGATTTCCTAAAAAGTTTGTATGAATCATTAATGAGAAGAGGCGCTTAAAGAGGAAGCCATGGCTGTTGTGTTGAACAGACGCTCCTCTCTGACTGGTTTATGCTCGTCATTAAACATATTTAAAACAGAGAACGACAGAGAACCCTGCAGGGACAAATGGGAGTGTGAGTAAGGAACAGAAGGCTCACAGAGTGTTAGAGTGTGCTGTTTCATAAACACCCTCTGGCTGTAATCGGACCTCTCTGTTCTGAGCTCTGTTCACTAAGAGAACTGGGAGCTCTGTAAACATATCGCCAAAAGCTTTCAAGCTCGAACTCTGTGGAAGTGCAGTGTTGTGATCCTGTTGGAATTTTCTCTATTTCTCCATAAATAGGAGCTGAAATGTTTTTTGATAATTGCTGGACAGTGCTGAAGATCAGCCTGGAGGAATCCATTCCTTTATACAGAACAACTCAATCTCTGGGATGTTGGTTTGTTTCCTGACATGAACGGCTTGACTTCAGGTCCTTAAACAACATTTCTACTGGATTAAGGTCCGGACTTTGACTCGGCCGTTCCAAAACTTTAAATTTATATAAGTGCGACTTGTGTGCTTAGGGTCGTTCTCTTGAGATTCAGTTCATGGACACATGCTCTGATGGCGAGCCATCCTGGATCAGATGCAGCGAAACAGCAAACCCTGACATTACCACCACCATGTTTCACAGGAATGCAGTGCTTTTCATTAAACCCAAAATTGTTCTAATTTGCTCTCATCCATCCACAAAATGGTGATCTTTAACAAACAGATGGGCAGCAATGCTATTTTTGGAGAGCAGTGGGTCCTTCCAGTTAAATTTAAAGAATGTGAGAGAGCCCTTTAGTTGCGTAAAAGTTACACTGGGCTCCTTTGTGACCTCAGGGACTATTACACGCCTTTCCAGCTCATATTTATGCAGAAATACATAAAAGAAACTCTGAATGTTATACTCAAGACCACGAGTCCAATCTTGAAAGATCCATGACAAAATTTTTTCAACAAACAACGCTCATTGTCATTCATTATGCAGGATATAGTACTAACAAATAATATTATATTTCATCACATATATATACGTATATATATATATATATATATGTGATGAAATATAATATTATTATTATATTATTATAAATATAATATTATTATCTGTCACGCGCCATGGCAGCGCGCGCCGTGCACGGACCAATTGGGAAGCCCCACGGCGATCGTGCTGATTGCGCTCAGCCGTGAGGCTTCTAATAAAAGCGCGCCCGCGAGAGAGACGGGTCGCGGGTTATTGATGTTAAAGTTGATGTTTTGATGTCCCTACGCGTCCCGCCGTGCTCTTTCTCGTCATCCTTGACCATTGTGCCGCGTCGTGTTCAGGTATCGTTCAGTTCCACTCACTTCCGTGTTTTCTTTAGTTACCACCCGTTTTGCGTTTCTGTTCTGTTTACGGTCCCTACCTGTTTTCGTGTTTGTTTTACACCCGTTCTCGGCCTCGGCTTGATTTATGTTCCACACCTGTTTTCGGTCCTCGCTTCTTTCCGTTCGCTGTGTCTCTCCTTTGTTTGCCATTTTGTTAATAAAGCTTCTGTATTTTGAATCCCTGCGTTCGTCTCCTGCATCCCCTCCGCCTCACGTCGTTACAGAATAACCCGCCAAAATGGAGACGGCAGGGATCCCCGATTTTTCTTTCCTCCCCGGCCGTTTCAACGGCGATCCAGCAAGTTGCCTTACCTTTGTTAATAATTGTTTGCATTTTTTTCAGTTTATATCCCCCGGAGACCGATTATGCCGGGGTGTCTTTTGTTGTTCTTCGCCTTACTGGTGAAGCCCTTATTTGGGCCACCCATTTATGGTCGGTGCTTCAGACTGGAACCGTGGGGCAGCTCTTAGAGGAGTTGATCGTTTGGTTTGGCTCCCCACGGGGTTGCACAGGTACCGAAGCCACGGGTTTAGAACCCGTTCGCCCTGTCCGGGCTGCCTTGGGTGGTAAAGTGCTGGATTCCCAGCTTGCCACCAGCCGGACCGCCCTAACCAAGCGTCAGCTTGCACATACTACATCCGGTAATCGCTCTAGTCTCGCTTCAGAACCTCTAGTTCTCGATACTCGTGTCTCTAATCGCTCTAGCCTCACCTCAGAACCTCTAGTTCTCGGTACTCGTACCTCCAATCGCTCTAACCTCGCCTCAGATCCTCTAGTGTCCGATAGTTCCGAGTCTGAACCGGCGGTAGTAGGTGGTCCCGTTTCTGCTCTCGCCAGTTCTGCATCGCGGACAGTCGTGCCTACACCTGCACCACGTGCCTTTCCGACACAGACAGTCATGTCACTCCCGCTCGTGCCCACTCCCGCCTCTCGGACGCTGGTACCAGTGACTGTGTCCAGGTTGTCAGTAGTGTCAGTGACTGCCCCCAGGGCGTCTGCAGTCCCAGTGGCTGCCCCCAGGGCGTCTGCAGTCCCAGTGGCTGCCCCCAGGGCGTCTGCAGTCCCAGTGGTTATCCCATCCTCGACAGAGGCCTTTCTAAAGGCCGCGTCCTCTCCAGAGAACGTCTCTTTCCAAGAAACCGTCTCAGTGACTGTCTCCTCCAGGGAGATCAAGCATCACGTCGTCGTCGACTCTGCTGTCACACCTGTTTTCGGTCCTCGCTTCTTTCCGTTCGCTGTGTCTCTCCTTTGTTTGCCATTTTGTTAATAAAGCTTCTGTATTTTGAATCCCTGCGTTCGTCTCCTGCATCCCCTCCGCCTCACGTCGTTACATTATCACAGTCCCTCTCAACGACAGCTCTTTGGTCTTGGCCATGGTTGAGTTAGGAGTCTGACTGTTTGAGGCTGTGGACAGGTGTCTTTTATACAGATAACCAGGTCAAAACAGGTTCCATTAATACAGGTAACGAGTGGAGGACAGAAGAGCTTCTTATAGAAGTTGTTACAGGTCTGGTGAGAGCCAGAAATCTTGCTTGTTTGTGGGTGACCAAAACTTATTTTCCACCATGATTTACCATTAAATTCTATATATATATATATATATATTATATAATATATATATATATATATATATATATATATATATATATATATATAAAAATAACAGTATTTAGTCAGCCACTGATTGTTCAAGTTCTCCTACTTAGAAAGATGAGAGAGGTCTGCAATTTTCATCATAGCTACACTTCAACTATGAGAGACAAAATGGGAAAAAAATCCAGGAAATCACATTGTAGGATTTTTAAAGAATTTAATTGTAAATCATGGTGGAAAATAAGTATTTGGTCACCCACAAACAAGCAAGATTTCTGGCTCTCACAGACTTGTAACAACTTCTATAAGAAGCTCTTCTGTCCTCCACTCGTTACCTGTATTAATGGCACCTGTTTGTCCTCGTTATCTGTATAAAAGACACCTGTCCACAGCCTCAAACAGTCAGACTCCTAACTCAACCATGGCCAAGACCAAAGAGCTGTCGTTGAGAGGGACTCAGAACCTGTAGTGCCAGGCGTGCCCCCCTGCTTAAGCCAGTACATGTCCAGGCCTGTCTGAAGTTTGCCAGAGAGCATATGGATGATCCAGAAGAGGATTGGGAGAATATCATGTGGTCAGATGAAACCAAAGTAGAACTTTTTGGTAAAAACTCAACTCGTCGTGTTTGGAGGAAGACGAATGCTGCACCATAAGTTGCACCATACCTACTGTGAAGCATGGGGGTGGAAACATCATGCTTTGGGCTGTCTTACTGCAAAGGGGACAGGACGACTGATCCGTATTAAGGGAAGAATGAACGTGGCCAAAACCTTCTTCCATCAGTGAGAGTATTGAAGATGGAACGTGGCTGGGTCTTCCAGCATGACAATGATCCCAAACACACCGCTCGGGCAATGAAGTAGTGGCTCCGTAAAAAGTAAAAAGTATTCCAAGGTCCTGGAGTGGCCTAGCCATTCTCCAGACTTCAACCCCATAGAACATTTGTGGAGGGAGTTGAAAGTCCATGTTGCCCCAAAACATCACTGCTCTAGAGGAGATCTGCATGGAGGAATGGGCCAAAATACCAGCTACAGTGTGTGCCAACCTGGTGAAGACTTACAGGAAACGTTTGACCTCTGTCATTGCCAACAAAGGTTATGTTACAAAGTATTGAGTTGATCTTTTGTTATTGACCAAATACTTATTTTCCACCATGATTTACAATTAAATTCTTTAAAAATCCTACAATGTGATTTCCTGGATTTTTTTTCTCATTGTGTCTCTCATAGTTGAAGTGTAGCTATGATGAAAATTACAGACCTCTCTCATCTTTCTAAGTAGGAGAACTAGCACAATCAGTGGCTGACTAAAGGCTTTATATATTTAGGCTTTATATAACATATAGCCTAAAATTGTATTAATTATTTTATTAATTTTTTTTTAAAATAAAGGTAATGTAACTTTTGGAAGTAAATGATGGTGATGACTGTGGGACTGTGGTAGCCTAGTGGATAAGGTACTGGACTCTGGACCAGAAGGTCCAGGGTTCAAATCCCACCTCTGCCAAGCTACCACTGTTGGGTCCTTGAGCAAGACCCTTAACCCACAATTGCTTGGATTCGCTCTGGATAAGGGCGTCTGCTAAATGCTGTAAATGTAAATGTAAATGTAAATGATGATTCTGTTTCCCTTCTTCTCTCAAGCTTATTAAGTGTGGAAATATAATAATATTTCAATCTGCCCTCAAACAAAAATGAAACTAAACTTTATGAACTAAGGAAAGCGAGCAAAAAGGAGCTGACACCAGACTATTCCAATCCATTGATTGGATACTGAACGAGAAGAGCAGGACCTTTTTTTCCCTGTTAGCCAGTCAGAGTGCAGTTTATTGCTGATATTCAATAACAATTGGAGTAAAGTTCAGTTTATAATTAACATTTCCTCAGACAGACGCATCGGACTCGGCTGGTGTTGATGACAATATCTGGGTCCAACTTACCCCGAGACCAAGTGAGGTCGAAACCGAGACGAGACCGGACTTCAGGACTACAAGACTAACATCTTCAAGCTTAAAAAGATCTTTTGTAATACATGTAATTCATAGACACTCCGGTAGCTCCTGTTACTCACTGATGAGAGCCCATTCTTCTGAGGACTGTGGTAGCCTAGTGGTTAGGGTACTGGACTATGGACTAGAAGGTCTTGGGTTCAAATCTCATGTCTGCCAAGCTGCCACTGTTTGGTCCTTAAGCAAGTCTAGTCAAGACGCTTAACCCACAATTACTTGGATTGTAACCGTCATAAAACGCCATAGAAATAATGAGATCCAGGACAGACTTTGGACCCCAAATCTCCCCAATTCCCCATCCCTACCCCATGATCCTAACCAGGATAAGCAAGGATGCTTTGCTCTTTTATTTAAAAAATGAATGCAAAACAAAATAAACTCAGCTTTGCCTCCTTTAATCTGAACTGTATTCATGTTTCAGTTTTTCCGTCCAATCCCAATTCTCTCACAATTTTAAGAGAAGCGAAGCCATCACATCTCCTGAGGTCTGAAACAGCACTTTTACAAGAAGGAAGATGCTCCGGTCCTTTACTGATCCTATGATGCTTGTTACCTCTCTAAAATAGTACAAGGGGCAGCTTATCCTAAAACTGTGAATGACTTAAAAGCACGGCTCTTAAATAATAATACTCCGTGAAACAGAATACAGATGTGCCCCACTATGACTTGAAATGAATCGAAGCTGTGTTGGCAGTCACAGTACATTCCTGCATAATTACCACATAAATACCCACCGAAGCTGGGGCTGAATGAAAAATGAAAACAAAGCAACATCAACAATCACAATGCTTTGATTTGAGCTCCAGCACAAAGGATTTAATAACATAACGGGAGCAGTTAATTACGTTCTGATAACTATGGAGAAAATCTAACGAAATGTAAATACTGAGCTTCTAACGTTTAACCATGGGTTTGGAGCACATTTTTTGGTTCCCACAGTAGCCACCCAAAGCACATTTTCTGTGCTTGGGATTAAGTTGCACCCTTAAAGAGTTTTGTACCAATTTGGCTCCAGTTTGTTCGAACCATGTTAGGTTTTGAGCTTCCCAACGATCCAGATGGTGGTGAGGTGTATGGAGATGGACGCTTCTGGTTTCTATTAAGAATGAAGGAAACTTGCGAAAGCAAACATTCGGACATCCTCAGGTAGCACACGTGCATATTTTTTGGAGCCATGATGGGTGAAACCCGAGTCTGGGACAGGTTCGTCCCAAAGCACGTTCCCCCCAGTCCTCACTGGCAGACCAAACATCTTTAGGATCTTGGTTTGAGCTTTATTAAATCAAGCAAGTCAAGAAATCCTGACCGACATGCTGTGCTTTCAAACCAAAGCCCTCCAAATACAAATACAGAAAGCAATAGTTTCTGATCAGTGTTTAAGCCATAAACGTAAGATAATAAGAAAGGATGCTCCTCATGATGCCTTGAGGAGCAGAAGAACATGACTCTTACCTGGGACGGCTCTCGACGATCACCCTAAGGCTTCTGTTTGGATGTAACTTCCCTTTCTGCATCCAGTGAGATCAGCCTGTCTGCTGCCTGCCTCACTTTGTTCCTCAGTTCAATCCAGTCTGCTCACTGCTGCTCATTGGAGCCTCCTCCAGCTTTTATGTGTGTGTGTGGAGGGGGGAGTGGCAGGGTTTTACCCTCTATGAGGACCAAACGTTCTCAGAAAGAAGGGATGCATGGTGATTTGGGAAATCTGGTAAAAATTAGCACCAAGTTTAACCCTTTTTTGTGTTCCAGGACATTTTGTAAAATCTGTATTGTAGTCGATGGTAACTGTAGTTTAATACGTTAGCCCATGACTGCTCGTACCTGGGTTTGAGTTATGGCCGGGGCGGGAGTGAAACTACAATCAATGAACATAAATATACAAAATAAATGAGGACTGGTTTAATTGGTGTTTAGGCAGGGGTCAGAAAGAACCAGAACAGTAGAGCACTGGTTCCTAGGGGTGTGTGATATGAATTATATAAAATAATAAAAACAAACTGCTCCACTTTCTGTGAACTAACTACCATGTGTTATATGAAGATCCTTAGAATATAATATTGGCTTTATTCTATTTCCAATAACTAAATTGTTTAAAAGGTTAAATTTCGATGCTTACCTCATCAACTCTTGCTACATACGACGAGTGTGAGGATATCGTAAGGTTACGAAAACATTTAAGAATGTAACGTTTTCAAGAATACCACTTATTCTTAGAATTGTTCTTAAGAAGAGAGTTAAGAAATAAATAAGATAGCTAAAAATAAGGTAAAGATAAAGAAGTTATTTGAAGTATAACAATTTTTGTAACTTTTTTCTTAAGAACGAAGTTAATAGAAAATGCACATTTAAGAAGATTTTCTTTTTTAAGACATTTTTGTGAATCTGGTTTCTGTTCTTCATCAATAAAGAATGACGTTTTAAATCTAATAACTTCATCATTTATCATGAAGAACACAGGGTGCCCTGGGCATGGTGCCAGTCTTATCTCAGGGTTTGCCCTTCCAGGGTTGGGGTGTAACCTAGGAAACTACGGTGGTGGGCTTCTGTATTCAACCGCTGTGCCACAGGAATGCCCGCTGGCCCCAGTGCCCCCTCTTGTGTGCACTATTAACTTTGCGAGATGGTGAAACATCAGGCCTTTCGAACCAGGGCCAGAACATACTCTATATAAACTCCTTACAGATTATATATATATATATATATATATATATATATATATATATATATATATATATATATATATGTGTGTGTGTGTGTGTGTCTGTGTGTGTGTGTGTGTGTCTGTGTGTGTGTGTGTGTGCGTGTGTGTGTGTGTGTGCTTGCATGCTAATTCAAACACCTCCATGATGCCAGGCACCGCCAAGCCTGAGGTTTTCCAGAACACACACACACACACACACACACACACACACACACACACACACACAATCATAAAGCATCCAGCTTTTATTTTAATGGCGTATAAAGCAGCCCGGAGCTCCACCTAACGTCCATAACCTCCAGAATATTCTATACCTGATAAATGTATATTCTATACCTGATACTTGTGCATTTATTTATGAAGAGTTTTGTGATTCTCGCCTCAGCTCGATCGCTTGATGTGAGGTGGATCAGGATCGCTGTCTTAAGTCAGGCTTCGATAAATTCGACCGTGTTTAATATTATCGTAAGTTTTAAGTCTCGGCTCAGGCAATCAGTGAGGTGGACATTGTGAATAACCAACAGGTGGCGCTCTCTCTCTCTCTCTCTCTCCCCAGCAGTACAGGAACATCTCAGGAGGATAGAGGAATGAGACATGGACGAGACTCCAGGGAGTCCTAAAGAGCTGCGGTTATGTTGTACTAAGGGAGGAGGAGCTGCTGGAGTTGTGAAGTGAGCAAGAGTGGCTCTATGACATGTCTTCCCATTTATCTGTAGTGTTTTTATTACTTTTATTCATTTTTTATTAATATTTATTAATTGTATTTATTTTTAAATTTAATTTTGATTACTTGTATTATTTTTATTAATGTTTACTTTTAATTAATTATTTAATTAATAATTATATTTTTAATTTCATATTTATTTGATTTGTTTGTTATTATTGCTTATTCATTAATAATTAATATAATATTAACATTATTTATTCATTAATTTATTTATTTTCATTACTTTCATTTACATTTGAATTTATGTTTTCTATTTTGTATTTATTTTAATTATTATTTTCATTTAATTGTATTTTTATTATTGTATTATTATTTCTATTAATTTTTTGTTTTTATATTGATTGTTTATTATTTTCTTTTATTTTTGTGTAGTTTTTACTAAATATATCTATATTTTATTTATTATTATTTATTTGGTAGTTTATTTTTTATTTATGCTATTCATTTTTATAAATGTTATTTTTCAAATTAATTTTAATTATTTTTTGTTAATTGTATAATTTTAATTTTTTATTTTCTATTAATTTTTTAGTTTTTTATTATTTACTAATTTTGTTTATCTTTTATTATGTTTGATTAGTTTTATTATTATTATTAATGTTATTATTATTGTTATTATTATAATTTATTTAATTTTTTAGTTTATTATTATTATATTTGTTTTCCTAAAATGTATTTCTCTTCTTTTATTTAATTTAATTTATTTATTTATTTATTTTTGATTAGTTTTATTTATTTTCATTATTTTGATCTAATTATTGTGTATTTATTTATTTTTTTACAATTTATGTCTACTTTATTATTTTTTTTCTATTATTTTTTTATTTATCATTTATCCACATTCTGTAGTCTATTGTACTTTTCTTTTTCTTTTTTTTTTTTTTAAACCATAAGCACCATGCACACAAAGGGCAACTGCGCCCAAAAGCTGCTTCTGTTTCTGCTCCATTGTTCAATGGTTTCTATTCTTGTAAAATAGAGATCAGTTCCATAATCTCTAAAGAAATCTAGTTTCAGTCTTTAAATAGTGACCATGTGAGATCTCCAGCCTTTATAAAATCAGAGTCTGTGACTTAAACTCTTGGACTTTGTTTTAGATGTGAGACGATGTCAGACTTTAGTCTATTAAACTTCTCTTCAGAGTCTTTCAGTGTCTGGTTAGTATAAGATGTAGCAAACACAGTCGGTATTATGTCCTCTTATGGGGACGCAGTGTCTCTTATTATTTAATCGAAGCTGGAACACTATGGGATAATTTTGTCACCATATGCTGAGAAAGTCATGACATTTGAACGAGACTCCAGCTTTGGCACGCTGCTATAATAACATAATGGACTGTGAACACGTTATTGGCACTGCCAGCCTCACCAGGAGAAACAGATGGAAACTCAGCCATGAAAACATAAGGCAGCATAGATGGATGTTTCCTTCGTGTCTTTTGCCATGTAGTTTATTCTGATCGCCCTGTGTGGCAAACCCATCATGAGTGGGTTATTTATCCTTTCCCTGAATCGCTGTAACGAGCGTTAAAGCCATATGCTGGATCTCTGTTTGTTTTCCAGTGTGAGCATCTGCGTTTGCTTGTGTTCTATGTTTTTTATTCATCAGTGCAAAATATACGGCCTGCCAAACGTCCGGGTCGTCGGTAAACAGTTCTGTAGGTTTAATCCTGTTCTGAAAGACAGGATACCGCAAAACCACAGCTTTATAGGGAACGTTCCTGCTTTGTTTATCCCCTCAGTTCATGGCAGTAAAACACGAAAATTCAAATCAACTTGGTTCGACAACAAGCCGTTGAGGGAGTACTGTGATGCTCTGGGTAAATTTCTGCATCTGGGCATTCATGTGGACGTTAATTTTGTCCAAAACGTCTTTCCAGACTGGGTTTTATCACCATCAATAGGTAGAATGTACATACAGGTGCATCTCAATAAATCAGAATATCATCAAAAAGTTAATTTACTTCAGTAATTCAATACAAAAAGTGAAACACATATATTATATAGATTCATTACAAACAGAGTTATCTATTTCTTCTTCTTCTTCTTCTTCTTCTTTCGGTTTCTCCCTTTATCAGGGGTCGCCACAGCGAGTTAAACGTCCCTGTCCTCCACGTCCTCTACTCTCACCCCAACTCCCTGCATATCTTCATTTACCACAACCATGTAACTCCTCTTTGGTCTTCCTCTCCGTCTCTTGCCTGGCAGCTCCATCTCCAACATCCTCCTACCAATATATCCACTATCCCTCCTC
The DNA here is from genome assembly GCA_025084515.1 of Ancistrus triradiatus. NCBI lineage: Eukaryota > Metazoa > Chordata > Actinopteri > Siluriformes > Loricariidae > Ancistrus > Ancistrus triradiatus. The sequence continues at coordinate 298 of JAJAGP010001088.1, read as the reverse complement.
TGCACATGTCCAAACCATCTCAGTCTTCCCTCTCAGATTTTGTCTCCCAATTTTCCAACCTGCTGTCCCTCTGATGATCTCATTCCTAATCCTGTCCATCCTAGACACTCCTAAAGAGAACCTCAACATCTTAAGTTCTGCCACCTCCAGCTCTGCTTCCTGTCTCTTTGTCAGTGCCACTGTCTCTAAGCCATACAACAAGGCTGGTCTCACTACTCTCTTATAAATCTTTCCTTTCACTTTTGCTGTGACCCTTTTGTCACACAGCACTCCTGACACTCTTCTCCACCCACTCCAT